>LUCH01003051.1:17849-40890 GCA_013368495.1 Paragonimus heterotremus | reverse complement strand
TTTTATTGTAGGATCTTCTACGTCACCGTTGAAGTGAGCGGTGTCCCGGGCCACAGTATCT
Source organism: Paragonimus heterotremus (assembly GCA_013368495.1). Taxonomy (NCBI): domain Eukaryota; kingdom Metazoa; phylum Platyhelminthes; class Trematoda; order Plagiorchiida; family Troglotrematidae; genus Paragonimus; species Paragonimus heterotremus. Next base: position 40,829 of record LUCH01003051.1, on the reverse strand, counting down.
TTTAGTCAAGCTCATGGGTGGTATGTTGATGATGGTAAAAATCTAATCCAAACGACCAAAAAGTAGAAAAAATACAGGTTTTGCATAAGCATGTTTGAATGCTGGATGTTTTCCGGTAACAGACTTAATGATTTTAATCATTTTGACGAAATGGTGTTCAGCAAAACGTTTTGCAACTTTCTTGTATGGTGAAAGCGAACCCTCACAAGAACTCATTTTCAGCGATCACAAAGCATTACGTGTTATTGAAACAACTATGATTTTTTTCAAATCTATTCAAACGTTTTCCAGGACTGTGACGGGCATCTGGAAATCTGAAGCCTGTAATCAACTTTGTGATTGAAAAAGCTGGTATTATCTTATTAACAGATGAACAATGTTAGAATACCAAGACATTTTGTTTCTTTCGTTCAGCACAGTTACACTTAATATTTGAGGAAGTGTGATTGAATATGTACACATGCTGTCTACTTGCTCTACCGCTTCTAACAGGTTTGTTTATAGAGCAGTTTTTGTTAGCCGAATATAATTTCCGACCTGTGAGATTCTACAGTACCTGCCGAATTTTCTATAGTTCAAGTATTGGGACACAAAACGCACGTCGTTCACGGTTAGATGGTATTGTTGCGTTAGAACTGCTAACCGGTTGACGCACATTAGTTTGAAAACTGCAGCAGTAATGGAAGATGAAGACAGTGCAATTTGTCTGAAATAATAATTCACTAGCGAATTTTCACATACTGAACACTTTCAGTGCAAAATTAGACGGTGATTTGTAATATTCTTGTTTCTTTTGTCATTTTCACCATATGTGTTAACCCACTTACCTTTAGCTGTATTCTTCTTGTATTCTTTATTTTCAATTAAACTGTACTGCATAGCACGTGTTACCTTTTGGGTTCATGTGTGAACTTTTATTTCATTCTTAGTTGGCATTTACCCGAATTGTTGTGTGTTTAACACTCATGTGTTTAGCTAATGTGGTAACAAAAAAACTGTTTATGAAACGTTATTCTAAATAGGATGTGAGAAGCGCTTTACAGTACCGCTGTACAATATTTTGAGTGTGCCGTGATGTTAGTTCTTTTTAATCGTAATCTTTGAATCACCAACCTTTTCTTGATCGCAGTTCTCCAAAATCTACTTGTTCATTCCTAATTTCTAGCAAAATACTTTGCATTCTTCCGTATGTATGAATCTATCGTATCAAAACTTCTGTGGATGGTTTTTATTGTTTGTAATACAGAGTAATGTTAATTTTAGCGATTATTCAGAGGTAGCTCACTAAACTGATACCATTACATTTCTTGTTGCGACTACTTTTATGGATTTATACGGGCTAATTCCAATTTCCATCTAATTAATCGCAACCGTTTATAATTCGACTTTGAGAGACATATTAACGTTATTTATTGACCGGTACATGCAGCATTTCAGTTGGATAACTGTTACGTACGTCATTTTATGTTTCTGTGTACAAATTTTTACCGTTAGCGTTGTAAACTCGTAGTATCGTATACTACTTTGAGTGGATTTTGTGGGTAGAGTATGTTCGACCACTTCCGTATAGAAGTTCATTTATTAATCCACAGCAAAATCTTCAAATTGCCAAGTTTCTCCTCACTCAAGCGTAGATATCCCAATGACCGGCTTCAGTTTACTTAATTATACTCACTAGTCTGAAGCTGAGGGGGCGCCAAAGGTCCATTACAGATCCACTCATTGTAATGGTAATCATTACCCGGATGAACATTTATTTAACATATGCTTTCGGTAATCTCATTAACTTAACGTAGATCGCTAACAATATTGTTGCTTGTATCGTGTACAATCGAAATCTACTCACCAGATACACCATGAGTTTGTGTATGCAGAACTTAACTTACATCTGTTTTCGCTTCGAATCTAGTGGTTTCATAAGGTTTTGAACCAACCTGCACGCGTTCATCAGTTGAACTTTCTCCGTCCTTCCGAATTTCAGTGACAAAATGGAGTGCTACAAACAGATTGAAATGAAAATGTTAATTGCTTTTCATTAGGGCTCAATGAAACCGTGTCGGTATATTTACATGCGTAGACGATCCTTATTCAGTATAAGGTACGTTGTACAGCCACTTTTGGAAAATTGTTCCACAGTGTCACCAATATGCTCGCTATATCTGAATGTTTTTCAAGCAAATCTGAATTTTCGGCATGCTCAGTTACTCTTTCCAGTGACTGCTTGTATACCTGCAGTTGTGTTATTATTCAGGTACGTCCGATCAGTTCACTTCTTGTAAATAGTGTTTACTTGGGTTATATTACAAGAACGAGGCCTAACATAAACTATAAGACTTTGAACACGTGAAATCCCTGTTTCCTGTTTATCAAGATGTCAGAATGTATGCATGTTTACGATAGAAAAAAATGCAGCAAAGACAGGCATTCTGGTATTACGACAGAAATCAGAAATCTACGAAACGGCTAATGGCGACAGGGCGTGAACTTGACTGTGCCAGTTTGTTCATGGTCCTATTACACAATCGTTAAGCGAAGCGGTGGTCGTTTCCCAAAGCAATGTCTGAAAAGTTTCATATTCAGCAAACAATGTGTAAGCAATTATTATGGTTGCCTCAACACTGATGTGCACCGATATAACACTCTTTTTGGTCATTTCTGCACTCTAGTACGCTAAACCTACATAAATGAACGGTTTGTGAAATCAACGGATGAGACTTATAAAAGATTTTTAACTCGTAATGTATGTCCTCCAGGAAATTTAACAAACTCATAATAGATGTTGAAAGCACGGCAATGCCGACTGTCACAGTTAGATTACCTCGTATAATATTAAGCTGCGACATAAAGCCTAACCATAACAAAATAAATCGCTGAATCCCTGCAATTGTGCGTTTTGAGAATCTCATGTGATTTCTCACACGTATGGTACATATTTACATGTTACTATCCCTGAAAATGTAAGTGTTATTGAGGCGATCATCGTAAATATTTTTGTGCTATTGCAACAATCTGATTAATTCGGTTTAGTGTCATTCTTCAGGTTGGAAGTATTCTAGCTATTGTTTAATATATTCACCGAACTGACAAACGTGATGATTTGGCAACTGTTACTGAACGTCTTGTTCATAACATAAACGAATGACGACTTCAGTATTTACGTACATGGGTAAATTAGGTATCAGTTATTCCGAACTCTACTGCAGTTACTCTTAAAAGTGAAATGACGAGAACATTGGGACCCACCGTTAATGTGGTCAGTCAGAAAAATTATCAAATGGCTGTGTGCGCTGACTACAGCTAAAAAGGTCCCAAATTGTCTTCACATTATTCAGAGTCGTTTACTCTCAATCCTTACATATAAATGTCCATGTCAGCCACTGCTCATAAAATAAATGACCGTGCGGTTAAAGATGTGGGTTAATGAACCAGAAGTTTGCCGGTTTGATTGCAGTTCATATCACCTTTGTATTGGTGAAACTCTTCTAGGGTTGCCGGTCTGGAGGCAAACATTTTGGACTGTAAAGAACCTTCAATACTTTGTTTGTCGCACGCTAATTGATTATATGCAACAAATAGGTTTCACTGCCACAGTAACAGTCAGCTAGTATGGCACAATTCTGTTCGCGCCATATTTAGTTTGCACAATTCAAATAAGGTTTCAACATATTGTATCCAACACGGACAAACAAACAAATAACAGCAGACTTGCCAACAAAGTTAACATTACTAAAAATCGGCTTCACTATGTGGATGAAATTTTCATCGCATACATTCGTGTTCTCTTTTGGTGTTCCTATAACTTTTGGACTTGCCACTTAAGTCTAGGTAGGTCGGGTGGAAATCACTCAGATATGATCCCCACTAAACAATTGCGAAATGAACGGAATTGTTTAATACAGGTTATTACATTTTTTCCAGTAAATTAGGCTGCGTGTTTCAGTAGTGATTGTCGCTTCCTACATGCATTGCACAAAGTTGGGTAGATTATTGGCTTTAAACTTACACACAGATTATGGTTTATTACGTTAGTGGCCAGAATAGCAAAATTACACGCTACATGCCAACTTTCGTGGACTGAAATTATAACATGGGAAGAATGGACGATCTATATATGTATCTGTGGTCACAGTACATTTATGAATAAATTTTATAAAATGTACACGTAGTTGAGCACAATACCAGTCAGTGAATTAGAATATTTGAAGCGGTCAGACTTCTAGATGCGTTTTAATTTGCCTGATCCACTTGCACTCATATTAAAAAGCTCAGTTCAGACTAGATGAGTGTTCTTCTGTTGACTTGAGTGTCTTCTAGCCTAGGAATCCACCTGATGTACTGGCTACTTACTTCAGTATACGCAGAATACAATAGCTCTAGATTGACTTACCGACCACCTTGAATGGGTCATCAGCTCCTGAATACAGAACATATGACATATCAGTTTGACTTTTAAAAAAGTATATCATTTAACAAAGGGCAGCATTCAACATTCGTTACTAATCTAATCAATTTCTTTCATAGAGTATCCTGGACATCTACACAATACCAGTGATGAACTATTCAAAAGTGCACAGAGCTCATAAGGAAGTGTGATTAACTAAGTACTGGGGAATATATATCTTAAATTAACTCCAATAGTTAACATGCGTTTTCAACTGCGCACTTAAATCTAGGTTTTTTATGAAAGAGTACAGACTCGTGAAATCCATTAGCAAATATTTCTCAAACCGAAAATATGCTTGTTGGGTAGAACTGATACGAATAACCAGCATTGTGACTGTGACTCATCGTAAACAATAAATTCGTTTTACTTAAAAGTATTCTTAAAATTGCCTTAATTTGCTACATTCAAAGAATACCGTTTATACATCGTACGCAGCAACCTACAATGCCGTGGTCCCGTGACCTGACGGCTGTCAGTTCTCTATTAAGTCAGAGCACATTTGCTAAGTGCATCTATGAGACATCCATACGTACAACATATTCACTTCGTCGCTTCTCAAATTAAATCTTTGGTATTCCAAATAATCTAGGACTGCCTATATGACCTTGACCAACACTAACGAAATATCAAATCTATCGCTTACCAGAAGGCTCGACACGGCCTTGGGAATAACGTTTCATGCCGCACGACTAAGACTATCGTACATCTCTGAACCAATTATATGTTTCACTTCGAAGAGGGAAGTGGTCAGTAGTGTTATCTTGTTTTGTTTCTACTCATTGGCTTGTTTATGTGGAGCAGGTTACGTTAGTCGCACTACAAGAAGCTTGTAGAACCCAACAGGCTAGCACCTTCCTGACGACCGGGCAACAACAAAACAGTTCCAATGCATTGGTGGTTAACCTAGTCAACTCGGGTCATGGTCTATGTGGATGTTTTATTTAGGCCGATCTACCGCCTCACGAGTTTTTAAATTAAAGGTGTGAAATTTTGTTTCCTGGCCGATGCGGAACTTATCAGACTCTGGTTGCGATATACAAATCTGAGTGCGCAGAATTCCTTTGTTCAAGCAACGAAGCTGCCATTCCCTAACGTCGTCGAAACATTTGCCAGGGCACCACGGTAACCATGTCCCTAATCTCAAAATGACGTTAGCGTCACACTGTACCAGGTTTCACACAATGCCGACGTGACAACTAAACTAATCTTTGCTATGTTGTTTTTGGCTTGAAGATGACACAGCGCAAACGAGCTTGTCCTCCACGTTTTGATTTTCGATCCAATCGAGAGCTCTTGCAAGCAGAAATTTTCGTCTCAGTACCGCAAATCCTGCGGTTTGAAGCCATAAATGTACTCCGATTATTTGGAGAGTTTGACAGTGTATATTAGATTCCAGTCTGCGAAGTCAGTGTGCACTATGTACATGCCTTCATTCTTTAGATATAGTGTGTGCTACGTGGAATACCTCCAGTATGATATTCAGATTTAGTGTAAGAACTTGAGCCACCTGTGCACTGTTTTATCAGGCATGATTGTCAGCGCTTGTAGTATCCAAAACGTAAAAATCAAAATGCCGTGTAAAAGATATAAGACAGTCAACTTGTGGTTAAATGAATCGGTTACGCAGAGATGAATGTTAGATGATTTGATGCAGTTTTCAAACAATTGGAGTGATACGCTGTTTAAAAATGTTCCCTTAAATTGAAACGGACTGACATACATGAATAGGATGATGGTGTTTAGGGCTAATGCACTAACACCTGATACCTTCGACATCGCTTAGCGTTTATTTGATACGAAATGTGACATTAGCATGATGTTAACTCTGGTTCATCACTCTGCAAACAATTTGATCGCAGGGTCGACGTTTGCCAGGTTTTGGAGTTATAAACGTGTTGGTTGCTATAATAGAAATCGACCTCAAATATTTTTTTCCATTACGCTGATGTTATGTTGGAACCATTTTGAAATAACGAACAGGCTTTAACGTCCTTCACATCGTAAATTGCTACTGGTGTGAATACTCATCACTGTTGGTCTTCAGGCCTCGTTATCTCATGTCGATAAATAAGTCAGTCACTTTACACCCGATCAGACTGAATTTTATGACAGCCAGTCAGTCACCTTCCATCGTGATCTACGAGGCGTAGTTGCTTTCAAATAGAAAAGGTATGTTCATCCACGAAATACGCGAATGCTAGAATGGCACAGCCTCTAGACCTAGAATTACGGTCAGACATGATATAATGTCATTGAAGCCGTGTTCACCAGGACGGCTTCCTAATAACGAATGAGTTCTGACACAACAAAAATTTCAATGTGACTCCTCTTTTCGAAGGTTACAGACTGCATGTTCTATGTTAGCTAAAGCCTTGCGTTTATTTGTGAATTTTTACAATCACTATGGAATGTATTCGTGTAGATTGGTCACATCGTCTAACCCGCTTAACTGACGGAGATTAATTTACGTCTGGCCAATCGGCTAATTTCGTCTCCATTCGATTGGTAAACTCACTACTCCCTGTTTCTAACGGTCTTTTTCATGTACAGCTTTTTAAAAGATTCACCTTTTGCAATGTTTGGTAACATGTAGGCCAATATTTCGAAATAACTGAGTTTAATTTACCCGCAATTAGGCTTCAACAAACAAACGTGGTGTTGTCCAATTTGTGTTTCAATTTCGGGTTGTATCCTTATGTTAGTCTGTTTCTTCTAGTTTGTAATAATAAGTTCTCGTGCTTTAAAAATTATTGTTCAGATGCAGGCGGTAGAGTCGAAACGTGTTACCTTCTGTGAATTACAAAAACTTGCGTTTATCAGTCTTCCTTACAAGTACGATCCCATGGTCGAAGACATTTCAAGGAAGCTCAATTTACATGAAAGCCAAAATGCCCTACTACTCATCCGTAATCAAAATACACTTCAACAGGCCAATGATTCTTGTGATTTCAACTTGGAGGGAAGTCCTAGTCGAGGGGCCATCGATTGGGGCTAACAGAGAGTGACTGTGTCTTCTCTCAAGATGATCGGGCAACCTGGTCATTACTCACATTCGGAAGTGGTTGTGTTCACATCTGATAATTCTAGATGAAACTCAATTGTGAATGGTCAGGGCTTCGGCTGGAATGGAACCAACAACAGAAACACCATGTCAAAACACGGCAAGCGCTCTACCAGCTAAGATACGAAGCCACACCAGGAGCTCGGAAATTTCACAATTGGACCTGATTACCCATCCGTCCCATTATCTCATATGGAATTCTCCAAATGATCCTGGGGATCGACTGCCCCGGCAGGATTTCTCGAACACGCCACGCTGGAATCCACCAACGCGACTGTTGAGCATAGAAATTGTACTACTAACAAGTAGTTTGACAGATTTATGATTTTAGATGAGTACCAACTGTGAAAAGTCGAGGCTTCGGCTAATAATTCTGTCGTGCAGAATGTGAGGTCATAGGTGCAGTGGTAAACACGGTTGCCTCATGAAAAGCCTGGCAGGAGTTCTAGCTCCAGCTATGGCGAAGATATGCACTACTGACGGACTCAAATGAGAACGAAACTCTAGTCTAGTGAATTTTTTGGAAAGGGGCCGACTGGAAAGTTTATGAGAATGCGACAGCTGCGAACAACTGTGAGTGACGTTTAACTCGAAATAAACGAAATTCCGTACTCCCCATCAGTAAAGCCCGAAAAATAAGTTGAAACAACCTACCTCGCCGCCTAATTGTGCGTGAATTTCCGCTCAATATTGTTTATCATGTTAACTCAAAAACGAAGTTCCATGTTCTACAACCAGCTAATGTGTGTACTCATTTTATGCTCGTGTCGAGCATCGTGCATTGGTCGTACTACAAGGCGGCTGTATGACAGAGTGCGTAAACATCATCCTGCGTGGCTGAATAGTTGTGTGGTTAACACGGTTTCAAGAGCGATTGTTGCTCATTTGATTAACTCTAACCATGCTGTCAGTAAGACGGACGTCTTTCAGCTTGTCTGCCGAGCGCCGAAGATTAGATCAAAAATGGTGAGATTCTAAATGTTTTCCGCGGCTGAGGCCATTAGTGTCCGATTACGCAACTCTGACCTCTGCGCTCAGAAGAAGTCCGTGCAGACACTTAATCTCCCTTGGTTCACAATCAATGGAGCCCAAGATTTGGAACAGTGGTTACGTAACTGATAACAAACACATTGTCAATAACCCTTACTGACCGTTTTTCTGATTCATCCCAGTTACTGTTTTCATATTCATTGTGTTGTAGTTAGCTTGGTGATCAAATACAGAAAACAAGTCTTGTTCGCTACTTTGCCGTTCTCATGACTTCAGTGAGTATTTTCGAACAGATCAAGGTATTACTGAGTTAAGCAAATCAGATGTACCTGAACGTGTTTGAACATTCAGGATAATTTAACGCTCGCAGCCGTTACAGTCTGCAACACGTTTCAAGCCAACATCAATTTATCCTAACTTTGTACAGCGCTTTTTGTAATTCTCAAAATTAGGAACTTCGAATCGTACTCGAATTGAAAACTCCTATCCAAGTAATAATGAGAAAACCTCCTACTGGTTGCAGTAGGCAATTCCTATTCATGAGTCAAGAACTCGCATTTATATATGTGCATCAGTATTAAAGAAGTCACAGTCTGTCACTGGCTGAGCATATGGTCATCCTCAAAGTCAAAATGCAAACTGATTTTTGCAATACAGACTGAAGAACTTAGCGAATAATGGTAGGCGTAACACTCAGCCTATTCCTCCAACCCTGATTTGGTATGTTAACCGGGCGTTTGAAATGATTCCTAGTTAGATCTTTTATTGTGCCCGTGTTCGGATAAGCGTTCAGTCGAGTAGATTTGCACCATATGTTTTTGGTGACAAATGAACGGAACAGGACCGGACACTAAGATTGTATTTTCATCACAGGAGATTCTTACCCTCCAGTTTTCGGTCTGCAACACATATCACTCAACGCACAGAAGTCTCCGTTCCAGATAATGCAGAGACATCCTTACACTTGTGTAAACCATTCAGTTAGCTCGAGACACATTGTGAACCGTGACTCATAATCAGCTGCCTTTCAACCCACCTAACTGAATCGTTAGTTTTGTAACTTTTCCCTCCAGTTGCTAGTGTATTAGGCTCCCCTTACCACTTCAACTCTTTCGATTATAAATAACAGGCAAAAGAAGTATTAAGTTTTCTTGATTGATTAATTCCATAAAGTTGAATGCGGAATGTTACCTTCCAGCGACTAAGTAATCTGGAATCTTCTGGCATGTGTTGCAGTATGGGGGTTCAGGTCAAAACGGTCAGCCATCGGTGTGCAGTCCGAGCAATGCATCTTAAACTCAACACCGGGCTCCATATTAGGTGGCTATAAATCACTTCATATGTAGACCTCCAGCTACTCATGGGACAGGGAAAACTTCCTTTATTACGCCCATAAACATTTTGTCAACATGTTGAAAAATGTCACATTTGAAACTCTTGCACATCCGTTCGCGTGTTTTTACATTAATTTAATTCGGACTGATCAAAAAATGATACGTGTAAATGACAAATTTCTCCTACAATCATGAGAAGAAATGTAGGTGCAATCGGTTTCAATGTATTTGGTGAGTCTATTTTTATCAACATTGCAGAATGTGAAAACTATTCCACAGTAGCACCTACAGAACATGTCCCCCGTCAGGATGATTACTCACTGTTGAAGCATATTTCATCACTGAAGTTTTTTGACACTCCACTTCTGAGTCTAGTGAAGTGCATGTGGTCAACTTCCATTTCTGTGACGACTGTTAGACGAAGGACATTTTGGCATGATTTACGTAAGAATACCAAGTGTGCCATTTGGTAGTTAAAATTAGTAAAACATACACATTGTATACTCACCCTCAACAGAAATCGTTTGCACATTTTGACGTTTGGGTGGAGAATTGAGTATCTCTGCCAATTCGTTTGCCAGTTGTTTAGTGCAGTTCAAGTTTATCGAATAGTCCATGTACAGTTCCCGAAAGAAGTACAAATCTACCGTGGTATTATAATTGGCAATTGTTAGAGCAGGAGATTGTGAACACGTCAACAGTGCTGACGAATGAAGTTTGCTCGCTGCCTTGAGCGCTGTGGGTATCTTCAAGATAAAAAGTAAAGATGTACATACTTTAAAGCTAAGCAAAACAATCAAAGGAATATCGATAAATATTATCCGGTCATTTTGAAACGGCGATTTAGTGTTAGGCAGCACCGTGAATTGTTTAACTAACTGTTGCATGTGATTTCGTCTAACTCATTTTGAAGTAGTAGGTGGCCTTTTACAGGAGCTGATCTGGTGAGTTCATGTACAGATGAACAGGCTGGTAAAGTACTAGTGTTTAGTGATGAAGATTACCTACATTTTTGATATCATTAGTACAAGCCCATAAATTGGGCTGGTCAAAGAATAAGCTTTTCTGGCCAGTTGCCATTTGTAAGTAGGTTAGAATAAACGCGAGCTGCGTTATCTACACCACGATAGGGGTACATGATAAACTTTATCTTTTACAAAGCAGTTTCAAAACAACAATTATTCGCAAAAGTCATGATAATCTGAATGTGAGCTGTCTGTGGGCTGATAAATAATCACGACAGAGGTATGCAGATATCTTATCAAAATTCTGAAGTACCAGCTCAAAGTGATTTGGTCACTTAGAATTTAAGAGTTTGGCTTGCATAATAGCAGTTATCGATTTGTCCACACAGCAGTAGCTGGACCGGATCTGCATGGTGTCTGCAAACGAAATGGCAGTCAGTGCAAGAAGCCTTTTCTTGTATCCTTGCTTGTCCCCAAAACGCAAAGCTGAACGACGTGAAATTAATGAAAATTTTTATTGTTTGACATTCAGGGGAATGCATGCAAAACACTGCGAAATAATCACCCGGTCCGGGGATGCTGTTACACGATAGTTTATAAAAATTATTCTTTTGCCGTAGCTTTTCCTCAGTAGTAATAACATTGCACATGTAAAGTAGCACTGTGGTAATCTTGTTAACTCACAATTAAAAGTGATGTTATCTTTTTCTGTTCGCTCAATACACATTTTTCGTGCTGCTCGGTACTTTGGCTTTCCTTATTGAGTGTAATAAATGTCAACAGATTGGAGGATGTGGCACGGACATGGTCGCTGGTGGATCAAGGCCTGTGGGACTTGAAAGACTTTGTAGTCTTTAGGAAGAACGTCGTAACTCTAATTGATGAGCAAACTTGAAATGTTTCGCGTGTGGTCTTGGATGGTATGAATTATTATTCTTGGTGCGGCACGAGAGTCTCTCAAAATCTTTAGATGCTCCAGTGTGATAATGAAGTTGACCGTTCAATGAAGCGATCATGCAGGCATCATGAAGCGAATGTAACTATTTAAAACATTCGTTGGTCTCGGATATGATACACTGGATTTGACTCTTCAAGGGTGTACGAAGTAGATAAGCTAACGACTCAATATGACCTCTATTTCACTTCGCACGGAGTTTAAGATGTTACACTGAGCTGCTGGTTAACTGCTGTTTCAAAGGATGCTGATGTCCAGTGAGCTCAAGGCAAGCGGGGCCAACAAGTTGAGAATGAATTAGCTCACCCCTAGAATGTTGATTCAGCAAATGGTTTTCGTATAGATTGAACATCACCCACAAGTGATCGTAGCCATCGCATTCCCATAGACTTTCCAGTCAGACCCTTTCGAAAAGAAACACTAGACTCGAGTTTCGCTCTCATTTGAGCTCGTCAGTAGTGCATATCCTCGCCATGGCTGGGACTAAGACACCGGCCAGGCTTTTTGTGAGGCAACCGTGTTTACCACTGCGCTTTTGACTTCACATTAGGCACGACCGAATTATCAGATGTCAACGCTCAATGACTCGCTTATGTGCAGTGCTTTGATTCGGATCTATAAAAACGATCCAGAAAGTAGATAAGTGCACATATTGGCGAAGCGCAAATGTACTTCAACAGGCATATGATAAAAGAAGCCAATAAACACCAGTGAGTTTTTTACTGCAGATATGAATTATCAGGATAATAATGGTGAACGTTTTGTTTGTCAGAGCTCAGTGCGTAGGAATGCGCCGTCTATTGCCTACTATCGGAATGAAAACAAAGAAGGTAAACAGCTTAATAGTTGAGGCTCTACGGGGACCGTTCTGGTTAAGGCAAAAGACACTAGGAATTCTGGATATAACTTAGATGACTTTCGAAACGGACCAAGGTTTTGAAGGAGTACGCTATTGTGCTCGGGCAGATACAGCATACAAAAGACTTATATTTCAACGTAATGGTAGATTACGATATTTCATCAACAGATTCAAGAATACTTATCATTTTCAACAATGTATGACTGGTACCTCAGTGGGTTGCCCTAATTGTTGATAGTTATACATAAACTACAGAGTATGAATGAACTCTAATGGTGTTCTTTTTTTGGCCTCTAAGTTACGGAAGGTTCTCAACCGCAGGACAGTTAACAAGTGAATGATATCACGGGAGTATAAAAAGCCTCGTTCAATCCCTGCTCTTATTTGGTATTTCAACCCAGCGAATGTCATAAACCCTATGTTGACATTAGAATGTTCATCGGACGAACGGTCAGTATAGCGCTCCTAGTTTCGTCGGCGCAAAACGACCAAGCCCGACTATAGAGTGCAATGATGCTTATAGATGTGGGCTCTCGATAAGCATGTTGGCCATACATTTGAAAATTAAGCAACCAAAATGGAATCATATGATGTTGATTAGCAGGAGCATTCTTTACTGATTCAAACTTGTCAATCTAGATTTAATGCAGTGAATTTTTACTCAGGTTAAATGATGTTTAGCCGTCTGAATGGGTTATTTGAGAGTCTTCTAAAACGATGACAGCTTCAACAGCGGATCTAAGTATATACAAATTAAGGTGTGTATTGGTTGTGCTACCGATGAAGAAGTGAACAGTTTTGCTGGTGGACGGCTTAAACTTCCATTTAACTAACTAAAGGATTACATAGATTTCTCATAAGGTGCGGTACAAAGAGCCTCAAACACCACCGGAAAACGTGGTGGCAACTGAATTATCACAAACAGAAGCATCGGGATTGCCGCTGTAATGGGTTTTGTTTAGGTTGTCTCAATAAAACAGACCCAATTTAATAACGGCTGTATATAATTGTGAGTCTCGTCAACAAATGACAGTCAATAGTAGTTCTGTCGAAAAATGTAGACAAGAAGTAAAGCTAATTCTTCTTTGTCTCCATGAGCTTCGCCGTTATAAAACGAGTAATTTTAGCCAGACTAATGTTCACCTGTGTACAAGGAGTCAATAAATGAGCCAGTCGAAGTTAATTGTCTGTGGATGACAGTTACCAACAGTTGAGCACCTCCGCTTGTAGAAGTGATTTGGCATTTAGTTTGTTTTCATTAGTAGATTATTGATTTTTCACTGTTTAGCTTATTCCCTCTGTTGACAGAGACGTTGTATTACTTTTCGAGAAGTTCAGAAGTTATGCAATCAATCTGCGTTGGTTTCTTTTTTTTTATAACTGTTTGATAGTATCTTTGGTCAGAATTGTGATATGTATGTTTCCAACTCACATAAATCAAGTACAACATTCTACGGTAGCTCGTCAAGCCCAAACCTTGGAAACACCTTACTTAGGATGATTGAGCGTCAAAATCCCAAATTATATTTTCAAACCCCACTTTGCGAAAGATATATTGGTGAGATTTTGGCTCTCAATAATGCTGACCACTTCCAGTCAGTTTGAAATATTCATCGCAGTCTAACCTTACCTCAAGTAAGAATCGAAAAAGAGTTGTCATTTAGTATGTGCTCATCACGGGGTGCAAAACAGGCAACGCCACATTTTTCAACATATTGTGAAGCATAGTGGGAATGTTATCTTTTCAGTTTTCCAATATTTCCTCAACAATACACAGACGTAATCTATTGAAAACCCTCTGTTATAGAACTGGACATATTTTCAAATAGGATGCCCCGTAGAAAAGGAAGGAGATGCTAAGAAATCGCTGATGGCAAGCGGAAATTATGAAAATTTCCCATACCATATATATATATATATACCATATATATATACTGTTAAATCGCCAGAAGATACGAATTATGCGTTCAGGTATTCTAGTCTTACGCACGGTCTGGGCTGGATATATGTATATATATATATATCTTAAAATGGGCAGAGGGCAGAAAGCTATACGTAAATATATATATACTGTTATCGAACGTGGTTCTACAATTACAATAATAAACAATTTAAATGTACAGTAACTTACGACCAGGTTTACAAACGCATATAACAGTGCAGCAGAAACGTGACAAACCGTCCAGTTAATTTCAGCGGTAAAAAATGTAGTGCGTTATTTCTACACATATAAACAAATGTGGTAGATTGTGTTAAGAATCAGAATATAAATAACAAATTTGGATACAGTTGAATTGTTTATGACCGATGGAGAGTGTATGGGAAAGAAATAAATGTTGACATCAAACGGTTGGGAGTAAGCGCAAGCGTTGCGAACAGACTAGTAACGTTAAATTAAAATTTAAAGGCAAACTGCTGCAAACATGTGAGCAGAGTGACGTGAAATGTGAAATTGGGTTTCACATATACCATATACAATATATATATACCATATATATACCATATATATATATACTACCATATATACATACCATATATACAAATTAATTAACGCAGTTTATTCGGCCGTCCGACCCATCACTGGCTTACTCACTGTTGTACTGACGTCAGCATTACGAGAATAGTTTGGCAGCTATTGCAGCAAGTAGCAAAACATTTGGCGAAATGGCCAACATCACTGATAGAGCATTAATTTCCAATCGGAAGACATGCTGCCCGAAATGTTACATCCTCGATTACCAAATACTTTACAGCAATCGATGAAGTAGACCCGATTAACCCGTTCAGTATACGATAAAACAATCACAACGTAAATCTACTGGCGTTCATCGAGGATATGTTTATTCCAAATCACCATTCGATGTTGTGTGGGCAAAACTGATTTATCATCAATTCGTTGGAGTAATACCTCGCTGATTAAATACATTAGTGCCCATTCCTTGTTTGTCTCTGTTGGTCTGATCTATACGTTTCTCATGCTTTACGTTGACGACTGATGAAAGTAAACGAAACGTTAGCAATCCGCCACGTACATCTTTACTCATTTTTCGTGCAGTTGCTAAAGGTGGCCCAAAGTTTCAAGAATTCAGAAACGGAACAAACGATAATCGCTCCGGTAATCTCATATTCGTTCTGATCACTATGGTGATCTGCGGTTACACTCTAATTCACCGAACCCGTTAAAACAGTCAATCTATTGACTGCAAATTATCACTCAGAGAATGTTCATCTTTTCTAACTTACCGTTTTTCAGGTGAAATATAATAAGCACGAATGGAAAGTATGTTGGTAAACATAACGTCAGGAATATAGTGGTGTAACGGGTTTCTTGAATCATCTACCGTCAGTGCATAAACAGCGATGTAGGCTTGCATCGGTTATCCTTGGATGGATTTCACACTTTCTTCTCTAGATAACATCTCCAACAACTCTTGAACCAGTTAGCTACATTGATATGTGACAAACTTGGCACTCACGCCATACCTAATTATTGTCAGTAACTCAGCGACAATATTTTGGCAGGTGTTTGCAGAGAAGGAATGTGAAAGCAGTTCGGCCCCGAAATAGATATGAAAGAAATCCTTGACAGCAAATTGCATCCATCAGTGCTGCCCAATGACCACAAGCAATCCGTTCGATGGAAGCAACGAATTTTAGGGTTAAAAAATCAACTTCAGACAATGTTAAAGCAAAGGGAAGACGGATCATAGCTTACTTTTTACGGCCCTAAGTTTAAACAGAACATTGTTACATAGTCCGACCCACCTAGTCTGAATTACCAGCACGATTGGTTAGACAGTTGATGGCATGGCATGAAATGTTGCGACAAAACTACAGTAGACTCCCATCCACTTCACAGGATGCATTACATGCAGAAAAATGAATTGGCTGACCGAGAACGGTTGGCATCCCATCCGTTCCAAAATTCCAACCCACTACATGCATATCATCGTGTGTTTTCCAGTAAGAACTTTTTTTCATTTGTTTGTTGTATGTAAGTCTGGTGTGCATTTACATGGATATGTTTGTGCAATGAAATGCAGACAATGCTCCTACGTCTTACAGAATAGGTTAGCTGACATACAACATGCTCTTTATAGCCTACAAAGCCAAAATGTATTGATGTTTCGTTTTCTATCTCTAAGGAAACGACCATCTAGTGGATTGCTAATAGGTGACCAAAGACCAAATCAAAAATTAGTTTTTCCCTGGGTCTCAGTCTGTTAGGTACTTAGGTGGCATTTTGAGTCACAATATTACGAAATCTCGTCAAGTTATCAGCGTTGAAAATCCCATTATATGTTGCATTCAAGGTGGTTTTATAGATATCTTTTTTATTTTTTACTGAGAGCATACTTTGCAACTCACCCTCAAACACAGGTCTGTAATGTTCTTGTGAGGAACTTTCCAACCTTCCAGAAATACACTCCAACCTCCAAGTTGTTTATCGTCAGTTTGATCCGATAACTTCAGGCGGAACCCTATGAATAATATAAGGTTGAGTAGGTGTGATATATTTTCGTACATAGTTAGTTCTTGGGTTTCGAGTACATAAAAGTCAGCAAAAGATTGTTGTGAAGAATTTGCAAATTCTTTATCGTAGATATTGTACAGAACAGTAATCAGAAAGTTTTAACTCAAACGGTTGCCAGAAACAACACAACTTATTTTATTGTTTTTAAGTTGTATACTCACTAGCAATCAGGTATCCTAGTTGTGTTACTTTGGACTCACCCAAACCCTTTGTAAACTCAAACACTTAATTGGGTGTTTTGGATTGACCTCCTGGTAAGTGAATGTAGATTCTCCGTGTTTACTGATGGAGGTCTATTGGATCAAACTGATTCGGTTTTATATCAAACTTTTGACTTTCCTCCAGCCTCGCTTGTAAAATGAGAATTATTCGTTGCAATGTTCCACAGAACAGGGTGATATCTCCCGCAAATAATAATACTAGCATTCTACTGCAACTACCCCGTCCCACATACATTTATAGGTGTGACTTTAAATTCTGGTGTTCACTGAGAGACAAAAGCACAGTCGCAGACCCAGCATATGATATTGCCTCATTTGCTGACAATGCACGCCACGTCCGCAAATCGTTTGACTCGTAAGTCTCGTTCGAAATTTCACGAGGTGGAATGGGTTTTTCGCCAACATGGTAAGACTTCGTTCTTGCACAGTTAGAATAACGTGTGTACCATCCCTCCTTTTGTTAAAAACTCGTATCTGTTGTCATAGTGTGTTCATATTTCTGAACGTACCAGCCAACAATTGGTTCAGATAAAAGAATCTACACATAGCTAAAGCTCCGTTAATTATCTGTAACATGAAGCGGCTCTGATTCTGGCTTGACTTTCACTTTACAACAAACAGCAACTTTTGTGACTCAACCGTACTCTGGTTTCTGTTTAACTGTGACGAGTCATGGATGCTTACTGTCCATGGTTTTCGTAGTTCACCTATTCTAGATAGTTTTAGTGAGCAAAGCAGGGCTGTCTTTTGACGGCAGTACGACATCCACAAGGAGAACGTTTTTCGGGGATTATAGGAGGGACGAGGTCTCTCATTCAACCAAGTTTTCTGTTCTATTGGTTAAGATGTCTTCATCGGGGCATACTTAGTCCAACCTTACTGCGTATGGATTGTAAAATACAAGTGCGTTGAACTACTCAACACGGTGTGCAAGCGGTGACCATGCATTTTTACAAAAGAATCGGTACTAAGTTCGCTGTTCGTTGATCTTACCACAGTGTCCCGAAGTACTCCAAGAGGTGGGGAGGGTAGTTAGCAATCGACTAAAGTTTACATTAATTGGCGTCATTGAATATATGCATGTTACAAGGGTCAGCAAGCAAACTGAGTGCAGCTTGACACACAGACTTGACTTGACATGTTTATTAAGGTTTGTATCTTGCTTCTTCTTCATATTCATAGCTGCTACGTATACTTTGTTTATTATATGTCCTCGGGAGACAAGGGATTCGTCTGAGAGCTATTCAGTGTGCATGCTTATACGTTCGTAGTTCATTCGTAGTCAGCCAGTTTTCGTTATCTGATTAGCTTCTGAAGATCGGTAGGAAAGTTTTAGCCTAAAGGAATAACTTGTTTGGCGTCAACACCTTAAAACATATCTGCAAAATATACAGCTATTGTATTGTTCAGGTCCATAAGAAAATCTATCCAGAGCCTGACTAATTCCTTTTGATTGAGTTGATCAAACATCTAGTCTTCCAACGTACATAGTCAGCTGTAAAACGGCGTGGCTTGGTGGAAGAAAGGCAAGTTGTATTCCAAACATAAAATATTCAAGAGGACTGTTGAACCCTCCAAGTAATGTTGCCATCGGCGGTATTCCCCTAAGGGTCTGGCAAAGTCGTTCCTTGAGTCTCTGTTTCACGATTTCACTAACGATTAGTAAAACCGAACTGAGCTAAACTTCTGTAAGAAATCCACACCAAATTTAGTACGAATGAAGTCAAACAGTTTGAATGTCGTCGTTAACATTTTACTAATAGATGGAGTGCGATCACAATACTTCTGAGAAAAGCCACTCAAGATGGTTGAAACGTAGATTGTCACAACTCACTCGTAACGCTGTGTTATTCTCAATTCATTTGTCAATAAGCTGAACCTATGTTCCAGCAGCTAAACGCTTCTAACTACATGTGGTTCTCAGTGATAAATTAGATATTGTTAGGTACCCTCTGGAAACTTTTTTCAGGAATGCATCTACGGATTGAATGGCGGTATATGGTAGTGTTTCAAAACTACATATGACATGGCGATGCATTTGACTAAGTGGCTACACAGCACCCGTTAATATCTGATCTGAGGTGAACTGCGCAAAGATATGAAATATGTATTGCCAAAAGAAGCAATTTTAACTGCATGAATCGATTTTGACCCGCAGTTTTCCGAGTGAGATCTTTTGAAATGGTAAATATAATGTGTATTCTATCGCCGTTCTGTTTGTTAGCCTTTAAACGTAAAATACTTGGTGAATACACAGCATGGTAGTAGTTCATTTAGCATTGATATTAGTGTTTTCAGGTGAATGTTCAAACTGCGGCATATATGCAAACAGAACTAATTGCCCCATAACAATGAGAGCAGTGAGAAGTCGTCTAAGTAACACATGTATCCTGCACGAATGTCAGTAATTTCTGACTTGACACCAAAATCCAAACGATAACTTGGGTAATAGATAGAAAAATGCTGACAAACGGATGCAAGCCGTTATGCAGCCTGCTTTTCTGTTGCATGATTAAGTTGATTGTAAGTATTCAGAACAGGTCTGGATGACTGTTACGGCTTATGGATATTTGATGGAACGTATAAGTGACTTATGATGTAACCAGTCACTTAGGGTTGGGCTTGCCAAGTTCCGCCAGTTCATTATTTTTACAGGAGTCGTTTGATGCTAACCTCAACCTGAAGACCCGATCACGACAAATGCAGGAGAAATGTACCAGGTTCTGATTTATGGACGTGGTAGGTGGGTGTTGAGCCTCCAGGTGAAGGGCTGATCTCCTTTGGATGCGTCTCCGTAAATGTGTGAAGTGAACGTTAGTCTCACCCATATTTGTAGACTTTGCGCTGTAGCATGCTGTTGCTGATTATGTGCATTAACTTCCTCAGCTACAGTTGAATATTTCTATGTAGATGCTGTCACCTGAAACCGTCAACTGTGTGATACCTGTTATAGGCAAATTTCCCTTCTTGCTGCACGGGTTTGATTTCGCCTTACAACGAAGAAGCCTATCAGCGCCCAAGTCATTGGATATTTACCTTAGAAAGATAGGATATACAAAACTTTCGGTTTGATCATACATGTGTTTGATTGTTGGGAAACCTTAGGCTTGACGTGTAATTTTATAACTGACAAAGTTCAATTTCGAAATCATGTTCAGATGCTAATCATACCGAGAGTTCCAGCGCGATTTTTGCCCACCTAGTGGACACGGGTCATACAGTCAATATGGATAACGTTTTCAAGTCGATCCACCGTGTCACACGTGTTCACATTAGAGGTATGAAATGTCCTATGTTATCTAATGTGGAGGTGATCGGAATCCGGCTGCAAAACCCTAATCTGTGTGTGCAGAAGCTTTTGCTCAAGAGTTGAATTTACCATAGCCTGCAGTCGTTGGAACACCTGACACGGTACCACAGTAATTATGTGTGTATTCCTCAAATTACACTAAATGCACACTGTATTAGGTTCCACAGAATCCTGACTTAACGGATTTCATACTTATTGTGTTGTACTTGGCCCGAAAATTTCATAGCGGAAACGCGCCTGTTCACTAAATTTTGACGTCTGATGAAATCTCCGGGTATATTTGAACAGCCGAGACTGATGTAGTGAAATGAGATTTTTCCATATATAAGCCTACTGTATCAACCCCACCGGGAATTCTTTCAGCTCGTAAGCTGCTGTGTGTCCCTCGTGGTTGTGGCCTTGGTTGAAAAAGCTTGATAACGCGACTTGTTGTACCTCCTGGGAAAACTGCCTACATCATATTCTAACGGTTGAATCAATTTAGATGGTTCACTGCGTTTTTTCAAACATTTACCGATGAGAGAATGGAAATGTACCTGTTTTGTGATAGATCCCGAATAGGATATATAACGGTTGGTTACGTCATGTTAACAGCGTCAAGAGGTTCTACGCAGTTTTGGTTTTGATAATAGGTAAATAAGGTGCAGTACGAAGTAAAACACTCATTGTTAAATGTTCCGACTCAAAACGGTTATTTTTCCGGTACTAATAATGAGACTTCTTGCGGATGAATTAAGGTCTTGCACTGAACGACTTATCGTACGAGCGGATTCCACGATACATTCATAGTTTATGCGTAATACATTGTCGCGATTTGCAATCTCCGATAAATACTGAATAAAACTGAAACACAAACATACCGCAGTATCCTACTGCAGACCAGCGGGTTTTGAAATGAATCCGGTCAGTACATCTGGAGGCTATTCACTATTACCCCCTTATGAGCCGAACTGTTGTGCTTCCATTGCAGTTGAAGGACAGCTCACAAACGTGATCATTTTCCCACTGTGCTAACAGATGGGGAGTTCGACGTGCTTTCACTGCTGGGACTGCGCTAGGAGTAAATCTCATTTTGGACTGTTTGATATCAGGACTTCACACTTGGCTCAAACTGGTGAAAGCTGCGGCAACTTGCAATGCTGTCCGGTGTTGCAATCTTCGAACTTTAACCTTCCGTGATTGATGCAAAACTGATTGTTGGATTCGTTTGAATTTACGTGGTTTGGTTGTAAAAATTTGACCACAAATTCGTGTTTGTCTAGTCTGTTGTTAGTTGCGTTGGACAAATGTTTGGAACTGGCTAACATGATCTCAGACAAGTGGGGCGTTTCGGTTTTTATACCGTTTATAGCCTTTACTATATATCTGCCGAACCTTTCTTGTCTGTCACTGTTTTACAAGCTGTCATTTGCATTTATATCTAATTGTGTAAATGCGTTAATTTATCGTTGAGTGGTGCCCAATTCATGAAGTCATTTTTGGTCTTTCCATCTTGAATGTCTTTCGTGCTGGATCAGTTAGCTATCTGGTTGATTCTTATTTAAGGTTATCAGGCATTAATTTTGCAAAGTCATCACAACTACCGCAGAGACTCCGGTTGCTTCCATCATCCTTTCCCATCGTCTGAATCAACCCTATGGGAATTTCTGATTTCGTGCAAACGGATGAACTAACCCAGATCGGTAGGTTAAATTGAACCAAAGGACACTGGAACTACTCTATCATAAAACACAACTACTCATTGTGACTATACTATACTATATGTATTTCTCTTACATGGTCACAGCATTGGCTTCATCACAAAAAGGATCAACTGGATAACGGCAGTTCCTCATCTGGTCTCCTACAGTAAATACAGCACTTCATGTTCTTCGGAGCCTTTCTTGTGAAAACACCTTATTTTTGAGGATGCGAATCGATCGTACTAGTTAATATTCATGGTTTGACTAAATTTTACCGAACATGCAGTTTGGATCTGCTACCCTAAGATCTCATCGAGAAATAAATATGATTTATCTGAATTCAACCTGCAGTCTAGTGCTAGCGAACACTGAGAGAAGCAACAGTTTTTAACGTCGAAACTAAACACTACAAATGACGGTTGATTATTGAAATGTGATCAAACCTGAGAATTATGACTTACTCAAAACTTCAAATTGGCCATCTGAAATGCAAGCAATGATCGCTTAGTTAAATTAACAAACAGATCGACTCTGACCGAATCTTTCAGGCGATAAAGAACAGTTGTACTGTAAAAAAAAATTTCAGTCGAATTAAAATATATCCCAGACTCCTAACTAACGGTAG
>LUCH01003050.1:25909-67445 GCA_013368495.1 Paragonimus heterotremus | reverse complement strand
AGTTAGAAAATGAACACTGGTAAATGGTAGCTCGTCAGTGACAGATAACCAATAACACGGAAGACGATCAATTTAACTTCTACGGTTCTTGGGAGATGAATGAAGAAACGAACAGCTGAACAGAACACCCAATTGTGTGAACTGAATTACCTTCATAGCAACTGGGGGCATGACAGACCAAGGTTCAAAACCGACTGTTTTGCACACACAACACAGGCTCGAATCGGTTTACCTCGACGACTTCAGCGAACTAATTTCACTTTCATTAATAAGGGCCGTGTCTATTTCATCTCAGAAGTAGATAGTTGGATGATCGGTCGATATTTCAAAACCAGTCATTCAAATGTTTGACTTACATAACAGCAAATATTTGGTGCGCCTATCACATAGTTTGGATTGAGTGAAAATTAGCAATGAATGTGTTTTGCAGATGTTCCGTCTGTATTTACGAGTGTCCCAGCGACAGAAAATTTCCGCTTTTTGTATGAACGGATTTTCGTGATAAATAACCTTATTTGTAGCCCAAAATTTGCTTTTACTGAGTATAGAGAACATCGACTTCAACTCCCATAACACACCACATAGACAAATCCATGTATTAGCGGTGGAAATTTTACTAGACCCAATTCTGTTCATGGCCATGACGGTGGGAAAACCGACTGATATCATTTCACAACCGTGATACTAGTGACGCTGCGTAGACAATATCTAGGGTTTTCCAAGTATTAAGATTAACTAGAACAATTTATTTCAAGGCTTAACGACATCCATCCTAACCTTATGGTAACGCTTAAAGCAGAGGCCTATGAAAGTCTGCCATACGTGGACGTGTTCATCACACGATGAACTGACTCATCAATAAAATGCAGCAGTTACAGCAAGGAAGCTAGAATAAACTGGTCAATATATTAATTTTACCAGTATCTAGTCGGTGAAGTGTATCCGGTGTGTGGTGAGAAGATTGTCCATCAGATCTGGCAGCATCTGCACAGTCAACTGCTTTGAGCAAGACCTGGGAGTGCTCAGGACGACTCTGAGGAGTAATGACCATCATCAGACCTGCGACACCAGTAACAACGGCTTCCCATTCTGAATCTTGACATCTCGTAAAGAATACACTTGAGTCAAGCCCATCATTTGCTACAAGAGCAATTGCGATTTCTACGACAAGCACCAGTATACCGGGGCAAATTCCTCTGAGCCTATGGGTCGTTACCAATCAGCATGTCTTACATATAGTGTTGCCTGTTATGTTTAACACTAGAACTGTCTCACAGATGAGACACGACAAACGCGCTATGGACACTGGAGTAATAAACCGAAATTATATTAGACGTACTTATCTTCGTCAGCTCCTCAGCGGCAGCCATACGACTGACTCCATCTCCAAATCATATGCATAACAACCAAGTTGAAAATCGCTATTGAATTATAGTTCAATACTGCGAAAACCGAAAATACAGTGCGAACTATCCGACGTCAACTGTTTCGGCAGACATTTATTAGTTGATGTGGTAAAATCAGTTGGGTTTGAATGTAAATGTGGTTCGCAAAGCTCATAACCGTGTCTGCTGTCGCGGTTTCAATGATGAAATGAGTTGTGGACATGTTAACTCTTGTTGTCTGCTTGCTATTTGCTTCTAACCGTAACAATACAACACGATGACTATTTCACATGTAATACCATCTGAGAATACGGATGGGATCTTTCATGGTAGATATACATCCCAGAGGGAACTCGCATTTTTGCTCATGTTCCAACTGGTTGCCCTTACTTCAGGTGTTTTATACCATTCACGAACAGTTTGTATGCACTAAAGTAGGTTAATACATTATTTCTTTCTCACAGTGTAGGTTTCAAACGTTTCTTGTATAAATCTCTTATTCCACAACTATTATTTCAATACTTCCTTGCAGTGCCAACGAATTCAACTTGTTTGATAATTGTATTTGTGATGGCCTCATCAGCTGAAGTTGTCTCATTTTCATTGGTTTCATTTTCCACTTCAGTGGAGAGGCTATCGGACCTTAACTGGTGTGACATGAACGATTGGGCAATCCTGCAAATCGATGATTACTTTTATTTATCTCGATATTCTAAACGCATCGCTGTTAATCCAGGATCCTCTACACTCTGTGAACTCCTGTAACTTTATTCGCATGCTGTTTATTCTTTCAACGGTAAGGTATGCCATCACAACTCACGGTCTTGAAATCTGTTGAACCTGTCGAGAAAAACGTGTTCAAACACGTGTTGTATATACACAACAGCCATCCTTGAATTTCGGACTGTTATGGACCTGGTTGGAGTGAGTGTCCTTAATATCAGAAGGTTGGGGTTTGCTCCACTTGTTTGTTCCTTTTTCATATCCCAGGTACTATGCAGGTTAAGCTGAGAGTTTTTGTGTTATAAATTATTTGGCACTGATGAGCAAGCACGAAACGCTTGCATATAACAGTGTTCGTCTACTGTTTTGTTGGAATTTTTGTGGGGATTAAACTGTTTTAATGTTTATCTACCGGTGCGTCATCGCCGTCCTCAATCTACTGTTCACCTCTGTTAGAGCCTTGTTGAACCACACTGATTTGTTGAAATTTCCAGAAGTATGGTTTCCTCGATCAAGAACGGCATATCTAAGTGAGGGTTTCGCATTGTGGTGTAATAAACCTTTCCAGTTATTTATTCAATAAACTATGACACGAAATTAATGGATGCCTGTGCCATGAGATTTCTGTCCACTGGAGGTCAACTGGTCATACACTTATAAATAATGAGTGATTTGAGGGATGTGATAAGTTTGAAGAGACATAGATGCAAAAGTCCGGGGCATCGGGTGGACTCATGCCAGTACCAAGTACAATGCGAATACACGAAGCAAGTGCTCTAACGGACGAGCTACGAAGCCATGCTGTCAGTCTGAAATTTTCATATTTGTATTGATTTATTCAATCCCAAGTATAATCAAGCCTAATTGCGGTCTGTATCATTCTCTGCGTGCGCCATAGTTCTCGACATCCTGGTCTAGCGAGCATCAGCTTAAAAGCTTATCCATAGACTCCATCGGAATTCAAGTTAACTTATCTTCCCCTTCCTGTGCATACATGACAAATGATACGGATTTTCTTCCTGCAAACACAGGTCACGCCTTCTATACCTTCAACGGCATGGGCAGTGGTGAATTGCCGCTCTCTCTATTTTCAATTTTGTCCAAGACAATTGCACAAAGTAACTTCTTACAGTTGCCTAAATTTTTTCTTTGCCAAACCAAACATTACTACAGAGAGCCATACTCCATCTGAAGCGCACGAATGAGCTCTGCTTATCTGAGATATTTTGCTCCACAAGTGACACAATTCAGCATATCAACGTTCTTAAATCACTGCACCACATCTCCATACTTAGTGCACTTAGTTGACCGTCATCAAAACCGTCGCCTTATCTTGTTTAGGCAGAATTACACCTTGTTGAATGATTCAGAATCTACTTACAGGCTACATTTAAACAGCTAAACTGACCACTGCAAAAATAATCACATGAACATTCTAGCGCATAAATTACTATAAATGATGTTATTCGCTACTTTCTACTTTGTGCTGCAATGCTAACCTGTTTATAACACCTTGCTCTCCCTTCAAACAAATATGCCAGTCAGTGGTAGTTTGGACGAGAGAAAATGCGTATCCGCTGTTTCGATTGACACTATGTTCGAGATGCTCACTGGTCAGTACACCATTGAACATTAACCAATTTATCGTAATTCAGCAACACGTCCAAAACGCTGCTGGGCCTTTTAAAAACAAGGTAGGATACAACGCAGTGATTATCCAAAGTTGTGGTGGTTGATGTTCATTGATAATCAGTATATTTCAACGTGCGATATTCCAATGAGGTGGCAAACATGCCATAGTAACAGAAGAAGGAGTATTCCATAAGGTAAATAAAACAGACGAATGCAGGTGGAGGTAGGATAAGAAATGGCAGTGATGCAAACACCTGGCTTCCACAACCTGTTGCACAGGCGAAACGGGGGAGCCTGCCAATTCTTCCGATATCAACGGCTTGTTCTATGTCTATATCGCGTTGAGTTGGCCAGGCCTCGTGAACCTGCCTTAGTTGCTTCCAGATTTCTACGCGAGTAGCCCTAAGGACTGAGTTATCCTCACCGTTGAATGAAATATTCCAGCGGCCGTGAAGAAGTTTCAATGAATTCATGGAGACCAAGCGATCGGTAGCTGAACGTCCAGTAGTCCCACACCCGTACAATAACGGAGTTATACACCGGTGGTCGATTATGTGTTTCGGTTTGCTTCCAAGATTTCAAGAACCATTTATTTGATATTACAACCTTCAACGTTCGGGGATTCTTAGAGCCATTAATGAGTGCTAGTCTAGTTCCTTAGTTCCAGGTGACACACGACCGAGGATTCATTATCTCTTGATTGTATGCTTACTTACAAATTGAGCTTGAAAAGCAGCCTGAAGTTTGATGCATCGTGTGGTCATGGTGATCAAACAGCAGGTAAATTTAGTTATCTGTGGAACCGAAAGCATACCCGCCCAAACCTGTTGCATATCTTGAGGATACTGTCGCAGAAGCAATCATATAACTGAATAAGTTTGAGTGGTTTATTTTTCGGAACAGACTCAATTTTGATCCATATTGGCAAGATATTGTGGACGAGATTTCTGATTGTAATAGTATCGTGGTCCAGTACCCTATCCCCAAGCTAAAAGAAGCCTGTAACGCTCAAAGGACAGAAATGAACGTTTCCTGTCAATTGAATGTTCAATGTGAAACAAAAACCAAAATGAGCAAACTGAATCCACCTATGTTAACTGCCTTATATGCTACAAGCCCGTCACTAATGGTGTGGGAGTGGTGATCAGCTTCGCTATCAGCTTGTTGTTGCTCAGAACCTGAACACGAATCCCAAGTCATTTTTAGCGAAAGGTTTAGTTGAACTGTTCACTCTGTCATACTGTGGAAACAACAAAATTATGTCCGAAATGACAGCTTGTACACATGTGTACCCAAGTATCTGACTGAACACAGGTTCAACGTTGAGGCGAGCTGAAAGTTAACGGCGTGCTCCAGTACGAATAACGTGATAGCACGAGGTTTTTATTTGCTACCAATTTGTCGGTACTGATAAAGGCCGACAATACACAATTGCGGTTTATTACGGATAATGTCGAATCCACAGAAGACAACTGTTCCATCAGAAACAGTTATTCAACAGTACCGTCAAGGGAATATTAAGGACAGCGGAATTGAAAACGTTGGAATAAGGTTATCCGCATATCAACGAGACGCGCAGACCGTAGTGGCTGATAATGTGGGTCACTCTCAACTGTGAACGAATACACAGGCGTACCTATCTTCTATACAAATGATTTGTCAACTACGAGAATTTACCTGGAACGTACCACTAAGAATTTGAGTGTGTCGACAAACTCCACCCTGAGGCACTAGGGTAATTCGTTCGACCTTTAGTTATTGAACAAAAAATTGGGAACTTATTTATCTAACGCAAAACATTCCGTAACCTATGCAATCCACCAGCAGATAATTGACTACAAGACAACAAAGCTGAGTCGCTGTTGGCAGTTCAGGCTCATTAACTCAGAAAGCGTAATCGACAATTCAACCTTGATTTAGATGGTCGGAATGATACGACCATCTCCCATTAGAGTGAAGTTGTTGTAGGACTGCTGATGAATGTGCGCCAAAAGTCTGCTCTCATCTTGAATGTGAACTATACTGGATACCCAAATTATTTGACAAAATCACTTCCTTAACTGCGGAGCCGGTAGCGACCTTTCTTCTGGTCATCAACCAACGGGAAATGAGCTCATTAAAATAATCAGGTGTTGATGAAGATGATTTAAGTATTAAACAGAACCAGATAGAGTTGTTTTGGTATATGCACATAACCAATTAGAAAAGCAAAGAAAAAACGTTTGTATGTGCGATTGTGAAACAGATTTCATTATAATTTTACATTTCTTGTAGCAAAAGAGAGAAACAGATTGTTGATCGACATTCTGAAAGCAAACCAAACACGCTTCAACGAACTGAACGCTGGTAACTGAAGCAAAAAGAAAATGTGGAATTACCGAACAAACTTCAACAAATCCAAAATCGAGACCGATATGCTGCTCGAAACTTTTACACAAAATCCCACGGTAGCCTGCAGATGATTTTGCGGAGAGATTCTGAAACAACTTTCTACATACAAACACTAACTTCTCCCATGGCCTCCCAGAAGACATTAGGTCGAGATATCACGCTTCACAACATTTTGTGATGCTTTTTGCAACAGCTCGCCTCAAGAGATTATCAGATCTTGGAGATGCACTGGTTACTATGACCTTCCGGCCAACAGCCCGAGGAGCAGATGTGTCATAAAGGAGGAGGACGTCTTCTACCTGAAATCGCGTGAAACTGTGAACCACTCGTGGCAAGATTGCAGTCCGGGTAGGTATTCATATTGCTACTGTTTCCAGTACACAGATACGAGATATTGAACTTGCCTTCAATCCTCCGTAAGGCGATCTGACAACGGGACTTCGTCGTTCAGGAAACCTCTATTTGACCGACGCAATAACAAGCCATTAGATATCATTTTTCATGCATCATAATATCATCACGAATGAGCACCAGCAAGTAGTTGTCATTTATTCGATCAACCTTTACAACTAATGTGGAGAGCGTTGTCTCGTTCTCAACCAGCTGGCGACCCACGATTACAAACTCTTGTCGCTTACTCCAATTATTACTTGCTATAACACAATTCAATGACTGGCTTCAAACAGATAGAATTTCTGAAAAAGTTTAAGAACTAGCAACCGACCAGCAAACTTTAGTGGTCCATATCTTGTGGCGTTTTCGTCAACTCTGAATCAGTTGCCACAAAGGTGGTACAGTTAATAATGTATGTGGCATCCGGAGCAACTCGTATATACATGAATTATGAAGGGATCTGCTGACGATCAGTATACAACCTGTGAATGAATATCACGCATCTGAATGCGAATAAACGCATAACGCTTGTGCACAATTCTTTCTATCTTCAGCTTGAACAGACCAAAGTATCTAATTGAAGTGTATCTGAATGTAAACTTATCAGCTGTCACTCTAGTTACAGACAATGGAACCTTCAGTTGTTCACATAAGCTAGAAAATTCACTTGCGTCTAGAACACTAACTGATCATGTTCCGGAGAGTAGTCATTCACTTCTATACTCGTAACTGCGTGTTATCCACCTCCAAGTCTACGTAATCGTAATGTTCAACCGTAAACACTGTAACCGTAACATGAAACGGCGGAATAAAGATTTTACACTGTTTTGTCAGCGTCACCGCTTACTCTTCACCTGAGACACGGTAAGCCGTCAAAGGACGGATTGTCTGTACTTCTGGTGCCATTGGAATTGGCCTCGTGGTACTTTAGTTCATCTGAAAAAATTCTTCTTGAGCAAACACAAACAAATTACTGCTGGCTTTCCTCAATCTGAACAAACACAAAAGCCCCAAATTTCCTCGAAGAACTTACATAGCACAATGAGAAGATATAAGTCTCTTATTGTTTTGGAGTACCATTTCCTATATTCTGATAACACATGGATATGTAACTACCTTGAAACTAGTCAAACGTCTACAAGGCGGAATCCACGACATAATATATTAAGCAGATGAATATAAAAACTAATAAGCCAAGTTGTCAGAATGCAGACTATCATGGCAGTGAATGTGTCTGGAGAGGCAAAACGAAGCACGTTGATCAGTTTGACCGGGTAAAGACATGTTGGTTAATTCTTCTGTGTTTGATGATCTGTCATTTCCGTCAGACCAACCTAGACAGAAGTTTCGGTCGCCAGTGTCTTTCAGCAGTTGGCGGGCTGGAAGTAGCAAGGGAGTAACTAATCTCAAAGTGTAGCTTGAAGGGGCAATGAATTTCAGTATGACCCTTCTGATGAGTGTAGCTTGAAGGAGCAGTTAATTTCAGCATAACCCTTCTGATGACTGTACAACTGGAAGGACTCAGCTATCATTTATCACATCTCACTTAAGGCAATTTGATTGCTGAGACCATGTAGCTGCGAAATGGCGAAATCCACCTTTTTGTAATAGAACATTGTCGGCTATCGAGCTATCTGGTTGAGAGAATCGCAACAACACAGGTACGGGCGGTACTGGGCAATCTACATTCAATAGAGAACTAACAGTTATATGGAGAAACGACGAGATTTGCTATTGTAAATGGGCATCGGACGTTTCAGTTCCTGACTGGCCAGTTTGTTGGTACTTTTACACGACTTTGTTCCAAGCAACTCGTTTGTTTAAATCAGGTGTGCGTTCAAGCAGCTTGTTTCGAGCGCCACTTATTATAAACAAATTCGGCGCATCATCTTAATGTCACTTTGGATTAGCTGGCACCAAACGATCACAGTTCCGTCTGAAGCAGCTTACGCGTGTGCTTCGACTGGCTGAGACCCACTCCATCACGAAACCGCTACAGCAAGAGTCCATAATATAAACGGTGTTCGTCTTCAGCTGAGGTAGCCTCTCAACTAATTCGACCGGCAGACATCCACCTAGAAATTATTTTTGGTACTTGATACAGTTGAGCCTAAAAAGGTTATCGTCCATAATCATCAGCATGCTGTTGGATCGGAAAACAGCGAGGCAGTGGCAACAAAAGTGTGAATGTTCAAATCAAGTTTCTCAGAAGAACCGCCTAAAGCTGGTGGGATACATCGCAGAAAGCTCAACAGCCAACTTGTACTTTCAGGGACCGTAATTAGAAAAACACTTCCTGAATATTTGTTGTTTTGGTTACTGCATGAGTGCGAAAACGGGGGAGCAATCCGATGAGATTATTGGTCAAATCAAGATCTTCCAGCAGCACGTTGTTTTCAGACACTGCCTTATACGCCGCAGTCAAACTGAGTACCACTAACATCTTATCCAGCCCATTCGGATTAAGTTTTATCCATATGGCAGATATCAGTGGATGGCACAAGTAAAGCTGTGCGGTGGCGTTTTTATTGTAGCATTAACTGATGTGGCTGGATAGAACAGATGCAAAGTTCGTTTTTTGTTGTGGTATCTCTAAGTAACCTTCGTTCAAGTAAGTATAAAAGTCGCACACACATCGCACGATTATCGGGTAGTGGACTGATTGCTGTCCGAAATGAAGAATGACCGTGGGGAAAAGAACAAGTAGCATTCACATTGGTTAGTGCCTCGTTGACAAAGTTCCTTTGTCCGAGATAGTACTCGGAACGCATCCCAACTCAAAACTCCTTCGGAATTTATCATCATAAACTAGCCGAGCACTCAAGTGGATCACACCCTTAGGCATTCCAGTTGGAGCCCAAGTTGCACCACTTTGACCCAACCTAATGAGTGTTCTTACAACGTACAGTTCGCTTCCTGCTCCTCTTCATTGTTTCAACGCCCAACGAGACTCGGGAACATTTTAACCGGCAAGAGCTTCCAAGCTTTCGTCTTGATACCACTGAAGTCGACTCCAGCCAGGTTACCCTACTGTTGCAACTGCACTGAAGGCAGGCGATCAACTTTTGTAACCGGAGATGTATCTGATGGGCAAAGTATCACTCGCTCATTTTTAGGCTAATATTCAATGCACACACGCCAGGTTAACTTGAATTAGAGCAACATTTATTTTTATTACAAAATCTCGAGCACTGACTTGATTGATGCATCGGTAATGTGAGAAGTTATGCAACCACCTCCTAGTTTTGTACACAAGCTGACCGACTTGTTGTACAGTTGATGACGTGTACTCTAATTTTTAATTGGGAACAACTATATCGATTCACAACGTGTTTTCCACCGCTGTCTGTGATGAGGCAGTCAGATTAGTGAGGTTAACCCATTCTGTCGTCCGTCATGTGGAATTCGACCTGATTCCCTGAGGTAATGCTAGAAAGATGGCCTGTATCATCAGAGTTAATTGAAACATCTTACCGTCCATGAACTATACCCTAAATATGACGAGACCTGGAACGAAAATTGATATGGACATCACTGTGGTGAAGTACAAAATTTTGGGGTGTACACTATTAAAATTGTCCAAATAATACCACTACAAACTTGGACTGTTTCACCAAGTTCTTTCGACTTTTTACCGATACCGTCCGAAAAACAATCCAATTGAACAGTCCGTATTCATAGGTTTCAACAAAACCAAGCTGACAAAATCCACCTCTGAACAGCCCCGATTATAATTAATCAACCGGTCGTTATTAACGAAAATCGTAGGGTAGCTTAAAGTCGTGGCTCGAGGTCTCGGTTCCTACACTCTGCGGAAAAATTTCTATACTACCTTATTATGCGCCTAATCGAACAGGTCGTACAATCGACTCTCAAGTCTGGTGCTCACGTTCAGATATGGTGATCGCTGATAAAAACAGAATCACCAGATCTGGAACAATAATGATGCAATTTTTCTGATAACATCCAAACTTTCCGTTGAACACACTGGACTGCTAAGAACATTACGATCCAATGAATAGCTTGCAGTAAAGTAGCCAGATCGAAACGCTGGACTGATGTCACTTCCTCGAATGGACTACTTTGCTAAAGTGAAGAAAACTATTAGGGATACCTGTTAGTTTAGACATAATAAAACCGCCAATAATCTGAGCACGCTTGGGAACAAAGTTCAGAGATATTTCCAGACGTTTGTATGAGGATATTTCATTGGTGAGACAATTGTTTATGAACGGTGCAGCAATTTGGAGGCCAATTAAGACTTGTTCTACCAGACGTCTTCCCGACTCACATTAGGAAGCCACCATGAACCATTATTACACGATTGATGTAAATGACGCATTTAATGTACACCAATTTAACACTCCAAATTCCACGAGAAACTGGCAATTTACTGCATCGGATTATATTAGATGACGTTTGATACGAAATATGATTGTGAAGTCGTAATGTGCGTGTGCAACATTCCTTCTTTTACGCAATGGAGTCATCATGACCTGTCTTTGTTCGAAGAATTGGCGCACTATCACATTAACCATGACTACAATACCCGGCTGATACTAAAGTCTCTTTGACATATATGTTATGTGGAATTCTGACATGACAAGTATTTTCATATATATTGTTTTGTATATGATCTCAAGTTGACAAACCAATGACAAGCTTGTTAGTCACGTTAACAATTCTGGTAAGTTAAACTAGTTTAAGTCCCCCATATTGAATACCTGCTATGTACACTGCCTAGTTGTTCGAAATAAGTTCAAATATTCAGCCTAACTCAGAATCTCTTGATGGCGAGGTAGTGGATTAGATTGAACTGAACGTATCTATGTGCGCATCCTAGCATACATTTGTCAGAATGCACAACAGCGTTTTAGTGGTTTCTAACCGTTCCACTTTACAGCAGTTCTGTTATTCTCATATGAATGACGAACATGGGATTGGCAAGTCTGCCAAAAATTTGTATACATTCCTTCCTCTACATTATGTTGGTATATATCCATAAAAATGTTCATACAACTTGGATGCATGTTACAACGGTGCTGAGGGACAAATGCTCACGACATATCCCGGCCACGGTAATTTTTCTAAACAGACGCCCGGACGTTTGTGCAAATTCCCAAAAAGGATTCGTTTAGATTACCAATTGTGTATACAGTAATAGGCGCGACAAACAACAGCACCCTAGAGTGCGTCAAAATACGTAGTTTTTTCAGTACTATCTTAGGTGAATGTGTGTTGTTCACGCACAGATTAATCAGCTAACTGTCGAGCGTAAACAAGTGGGACGGTCACCAAGTGACAGGTGCAAATGGGGGAAAACATTCAGATAGGCGACACTAACAACTCGTACTAACTGAGCATGGCAATATGTTTCTCGATTATCTGTAAGCAAAATGAGTGTGCCAATCAACAGCCAAGTCCAGAATTATAGATCGTGACTTGATTACACAAAACAGTTTTCCTGACTTGTCCCACCTGGTTCGTTTTAAATGAACTCGCGTGTTACTGTCATTGAGGACGAAAACAAAACGGAGGAAAGAATGAATTATTAATGTAGCTAGAACAATGGGTTGAGTTAAAATTATGAGTGTTTTGAAGGGACTAATTGATATTGGCAGAACTTTATAGGGATAACTGTGCGATATCTGAACCATCCCACGATACTAATGAGTAGTAGGAATTTTGATTTCCATATAGATTGAACATCATCCATTATCGATCGCAGTTATTACATTCCCATAGACATTCCCATTGTCAGTCCCTTTCGAAATGGATCTCTAGACTCGAGTTTTGTTCTCATTAGAGATCGTCATCTTTGTAACATATTACTTGATGTGTCCCGAACACTACAGAAAGTTTTGGGATTATCAGGATTCGAGAAAGCGAACTATACTATTCATCAAATCAGAACCCCACATTGAAGATTTCATTACGGGCCAAAATGGATTTTATGTGCATATTCAATTAAATTTCGCTTGGTGATGCAGCAATACTCCGGCCAGTTTTAATGCAAATTGCTTGATTTTCATATCTCGTCAGTGCCGTTCAATGCAAAACATACGTTCACGTGTCTACCTGTGCTTTTCTCGCCCATGCCTACCCGAAAGAGGTTCCAATTATATGCTCTAAATTAACTCACATTCATGAGGTTGGATAAATATTTGTTATATGTAATACTCCAAAACTGATTCTTGATCGTCATATGTCAATCACCTTGGTAACCCATAACAACTGGTAAGCCGCGAGAGTAAATGCAAACCTATCGGATAACGTCTACAGTGAAACGAGGCAGCCGTTTTGCTAAAGCGGCCAATGTATATTATTGTTTCATTCGAAATTTTGCGTATGTTTATTCACGACAATAAACCAGCCTCAAGACAATCGATTCTACACTCAACTGAATGCATTCCTGAGAAGCCATACTTTCCGTACTGAAACCTTGAGTCTGACTTCCAAACTCAATTCAGAAAATGGTAGATTAGTCCAGCAAAGTTTACA
The DNA here is from genome assembly GCA_013368495.1 of Paragonimus heterotremus. NCBI lineage: Eukaryota > Metazoa > Platyhelminthes > Trematoda > Plagiorchiida > Troglotrematidae > Paragonimus > Paragonimus heterotremus. Next base: position 54,420 of record LUCH01003050.1, on the reverse strand, counting down.
TGGTGAATCCGGTTCACTTGATTTTTATAATGCTAACTGCGAAAAGTGAAATTATTAAATAACGTTAGGTCTCAAATAACCCGTTACTTACCAGAGGGTTCAACACTCATTACAGCGTATATATTTCGCTGGTCACAGCAACCGTAAATTGGTTGAATTTGCTCCTTTTTTGAAGGTTGCCAATCACTTGCCAACAAAACTCCAAAAATTCCCGGTCATTTTCCTTAGAGGTTGAAACGAAGTGATATAATTACCTTCGGAAGTAAACCACACTGACTTATAAACCACGTTTTATTAGCATGATTGAGTTGGATAATTTACACAAATTCGAAGACCAAATGAAATATTGCAGTCTAACGTTAACTTTCTGACTCAAACAGGGTGGTCACGTAAATTCATCTGTGAATAATATTGCACTTTTACTTATCTGCTGGTCAGTTAATGCTACTACCAAAGCTGTGTCCTTCAAACCAAAGGCCCGAGGGTCCATTGGACATCAGACCACGAATTCTGTTCTCGAGGCGATCACAACAGTGCACTTGTGAACCCATATGAAGTAGTGCATATTTCAATAATCCTTGTAAAGTTTTGATTCCCCTCAGGTATGCAAAATGGTATACAACAATTGTCAAAAATTCTGAATGGAAAAGTCTCGCTTGAACAAAATTCTCTGCTAACAGTCTAACAATGAGCTAGGAAATTCAAGCAAGGCGTACAACCATTACGGTTGGTTTTCTTTTGATGTCCACTGCAGACATTAACAACAACTGGTTTGTACAGGGACTGCTAGTATTTCCCGCATGTTATTGTATGACGTCGGCAGAAGACTGTTTCTAATTATCTATCATCCACCCTAATTCGATTGCAAGAATCTATTGAATATCTCTTCACCTACGCCAAGAACAATAACACTGATGTCGGAATTATGGAGGAGAAAATTAAAAATCCATTAATGCCTTGCATCTATGATGTTCACCTTCAATGTAATGGAGAGTTAGACAGGCACAAAGATAATGTGGCAATGGGTCCACCTCTAAGTCCCCTACCTACATATATATGTATGGCCAAACTAGAAAGCAGTTATCCAAGTCATATCGCTACTCCGTGAAGAGCCATGGGCGCTTTTTGGACGATATTTTTGTCTTGAGTCAAACGTTGATGAGCTTCAGGTCAAATTGGACAAATTCATCAAAGCAACCTAAACATAAATTCCACCATCGAGTTTGAACGTCAAAAAAACTCTCACTCTAAGACATCGCATTGTTTCGTCGAGTAGGTGTAGTATTTCCACGATGCATTCATACGAAAATGGCGCGGACTGGACAGTACATTTTCACAATTTTGCTTCTCTAAAGTACTAAATAAATCAGGTGCGTTGGAGAAACTCTTACTGAAGATGGATATCCTCAGAGATTGACAGACAAACTTGCATCTTGCTACGAAACGAACTCGTCAAGACAGTGGATGGAATGCCAATTTTTATCCGTCCCTCATCTTAGGGTGTTGGTACCAATGAAATATTCAGTCGTACTTCGAGATTGCCTACCGTGCAGCAAGAATTACAGTGTCGCTCCATAACTTCCTGGCGCTTGTTGCACGCTTCCAAGATACTTTGCCCAAGTTCTCTTCATCTCTCTCTAACTGTTGTTTCAACTGTTGTTGTCAAGCATGTAACGTTGGGGTAGTCAAAATGCGGGATTTGTTATCACCTACCGTAATTGCTTCGCAACAGCTCGGGAAAGTTCATTTCCAATGTGATCGGCTTCGAATTACTTCATACCGGTCATCGAATGAATCCTTTTGCAGCGTTCAGAATTATTTATAGAGATTGTCAGGTCTGCTCCAGAACTGTCATAATGAGATTGTTTTCGACAACCGAGGCTATTACCATCAGACTCAACATACCCTGCTTGCGTGCCCAAATTCAATTCGCACTAATCCTCCTTTTCCTTCGACCAATCTACGCGCATCCACTTGAAACCCGAGCAAGTGTGAGCTACTTTACACAAGCGAGCATACATCTCTTAACAGGCCTCTTTGACACTAACGTATTCACCGACACTCCTACTCTCCTTCAATAGACTGTGATCCGTACCGCTTATGTGATTACCAATTACTTATTTGACTCGTTATGACTTCCATGAATAACTGGAACTTACGCTGTGAAATTACGAAATTCTGATGAGAATGGCCGGAAGCGGCCTTCTGAAAAATTGTACGGAAATCTGGAGAGAACAAAAATACCTGACAATTTGGAGTAAAACTTAATCTAATCAACCGCATCTTGATCCGTAATCGCAACTAATGTTGCTATTTTAAAAGACATTATTATAGGCTGCATCACTTCGTTTGGCTGAAGTTCCCCTGAATGCTGTTTACGTTAGTTGAAGAAACAACTGAGCAGTGCGTATAACCTACTGAGTACTATGAAGTTTCGGTGTTTCAAGGATTAAGACTTACATGCGCCTTTTCTGTTAATTTGGAAAATTCACTTTTTCCGAATTGCCGGCAATAAACGAGTTGTTCGTCCGTCTAGTCATCAACTAGCTTAACAACTCTCGTCACCGGAGCTGGGTGGTGATTTTATATAGACTAAACAAATGTTTTGTTTATTGCCTATAAATGCCTGCGTTGCCATATTACATTACTGGAGTGATGTACTATTTAACTTAAAAGCATATTTTCAAGTTGGACATCACTCACTATTGACCGCAGTTGTCACAATCCCATAGACGTTCCAGTCGGCCCATTCCGAAAAGAAGCACTAGACTCGAGTTTCGCTTTTTTCGAGCTCGTCGATAGAGTATATCCTCGCCAATGCCGGGACTAGGACCCTGGCCACACCGTTCATGAGGCAACCACTTCATCATTTGTCGTCACATTAAGCACTATCGAATTATCACATGTGAAAGCTCAGTCACATCTGTTTGCGAGTAGTGATCACATTTTTGTTAGTTTACCAGGGGCAAATCTGAATTATCAACTCAATGTATTCATTGCAAGAAGGAATTTTTTCAGCCCACACTATACGTCTAGGAACCTGATGCTTGGTTTTGCAACCATTTTGTCTACATTTTAATTAGTGATATTAGACAGACAGAAATGATAGGACGACTTTTCTGGTAGACTTTTCAGTTTTCATATAATCTTACTTTACCACTAGTGCGTACCTCGCCGTTTCTCAAAGTTTGGTTATTCACGCTGACACACTCTTGTATGAGGCATGCACCAAGTTGCCTTTGTGGCACTAAGCATGGAATATTCAGGGGTAGTATAGACCAAGTTAAATTTCTATGATACATCCGCGTGACCAAAATCTTTATTTTAAGAAGAAGGCAAGAATACCCTCATGCTTTGTGGAATGTAAATCGTTCGTAGCATACCAACTGTCCTTCAATTAAATATACTAATCATTGATAGTTCGGAAAGGATAAATTTTGTTTTAGCTGCTTCGATGAGCACCTCAATTTAAGATATCTAACGAACACTATCCAGTAGACGGTGATTCAGTAATAAGCTAGTAATGCTGCAGGACCATTTAGAACAGAAGTGAAACATTATATCTATTATTTGTAAACTTTGACGGTTTAAGTGCCTAGACACTTGGCACATGGTAGCTAAGGCCTGAGGAAGAACCGACCAGAGTACAAAGACAGTTCATTCTACACATGGGAACCGCAGACAAGTATGTAAATTCAGCCATATTAACCACACTGCTAGCCGACCTTTTCTTAATGAGGCTACCGAGCATAATCTATCGACGATCTGTTTTCAAATCTTTGTTAGGTGGCGTCACGCGCTACGCGTGTGTTTGGTATGGGACGGTATCATCTAATTTACTACAAACAGATCCTAAGTAAACTTTACCAAATAAACCGTTGCATCAGCTAGAATTCCGTGAAAGCCACGAAAGGTTTGGCGTTAACGCTTGAAATACATTCAAGTGACAGATATCGCACCATAATTTCATTTGAAATAAGAACACATTTTACTGAACAAGCATTTGGCTGCATATAATATTCTTGGCAGAAATTATCTGTATTTATCATTGAAAACAGTTGTGTAGAATAATTTCCTAGGTGTGTTTTAAGAATACAACATTTTTACATTCTTCCTTTCTAAAAATCTTTCTTAAATTTACCGCACAATTTTGCCAAGTGTACTCACAAACGTGCCTATGAGAGATCGTTGAGAATATATGTGGAATGATAGGTTTTGCTAATGTTGTATTAGCGTGAAGTTCACTGGTTTCAAAAACAAGTGATTTGCTTATTTTGCAACTAACACCAGCTATTCTCCCATACATTAGTCGGGACAGTTCAAAAGCTCACATATTGCCGAATACAAAAACAACTGGCTTGGTGGCAACCTGTTATTCTTTACGCTAAGCTACGAACAGGTGCAGTGAGAAACGATTATTATTGAACGAGAAAAATAAATCAGTTCCGATCTACGTGGCAGTTTGCCTGACAGTTTTTCCGATTGTAATTTTTTGTACCAGGTAAAAGTTCTGACAATTTTTATGGCAGACGTAAAATTAGATATACTGTGTTGCAAAGGTCTGGGCTATGCCTGCATACAAGCCAGTATATCATGACTTGGCAGTAGTGTCCTCCAAGTTATATAGTCTATATGTTAGATGTTCATCCTCCCACATATCAACGATGCGAATGTTACACAGGTTTATCGGTATTTATTTGTTTGCTCACAGTATTGGTGCTTTGGATAAGAATCTGAGAATAGCGCATGGTCAAGTTCTCTGTTGATAGTCTATTATGCTCACCGAACTATGAGTGGACGAGAACACTGCTTGATATATGAACTTACCAGTTGAAAATCTTTCACAAACGGTTGCACCCGTTGAATTCCCACAGAATACTACTCAGCCGTCGTTAAGCATAAACATTATTCTGTATCTTCTTTCTGAGTTAAACTTGTCAGTCGTAATTGTTTTTGCCAGGGCCATAGTTTCAATTCCTCCCTCGCTTCATATTGTAACAGTTTTAATCATCGACTTTACATTAGGAGTATTTGAAGCGCCACATTCAAAGCCTCACGGAGAAATATACGCTTGGGATTAACGTTCAAGTTACCCGTCTTTATGAATAATAATACATTTCCGAGGTAATGAATGAAGTTTACGGAACTGTGTCCGCGCCTTGAACAATCGGCTAATCTGGACGAATAAGCGTCTAGCTGTAAAGATTTGTTCGTGCCTTATGTATAATCAATGGGACTGCAGTGACCTCATAAAATTTGACCAGTGTTTAACGACTGGTCGTCGCAATTATCTTCACGATTGGCAGGGTTTGACCAGAAAGGAGTTCAAGTGTGTATTTAAAGTGATGCGGGAATCGTCACTATTTATTCGTGACATTCAAATCATGTGAATTGTATGTTCAGTACTAACGTGGCAATTACAAATTGTCCAGGTTCGGAGCGATACCTACCTCAATGTTATTCGGCTTAAGACAGTGTTCTTAGCACCTACAATAAACAAAAAAGGCGCTTGTTGGACAAGCATTTTCAAGCAGACCACATGTTCATATTGTTTCACGTTTCACAGACATTCGCAGTTTTCAGATCGTCGGTGTTTGATATTTTGACTTATTTAAACCTTGTTCTTCTTGGAAGGTTACTTCAGACAAAGCTGGTGTTATTCAAACGCGTTTGTGCACGTAGTTCTGAAACTTCCAGCATGGTTCCCTCTTGCGTTTGTTTCCGAAGGGGGCGACTGAAAAATCCATAGAAATGTAGAAACTGCAGTCAATATGTGGGTGATGTTCAGTTTAAGTTCACGCCGCTCGTTTCATCACGATCATACCAGTATTGTTAGAAGACGTGAACATGGGGAACGATATTAGTGGCGGACTCGACTTTGTTCAAGTTAGGCTGCGGTTTTTTATAATCATACCACCTGGTTTAATATGTTGTTCCTAAGTGAAATGGGTCAGTGGCGGCATAAACCAAAATCGCAGAGCTGCACAATAATTTTAATGATATGTTATAAAAAAAGAACCACCTCAGCATTACGTGTAAAAATGTGCTTAGTTCTGTAAATTTTGCAACAAGACTGAATTAAAACGAGCGAATTGAATTCAGTACCAATCCTTCAAGAGCTCTGCTGCGTACCATGTCTGTTGTCCGAGACTACTCCCAACCAATCAAATGTTGCCACGCTTTGAAATACGTTGCAATAACAAGAGCAACTGTATATATTTGCGCGTCGAGATTGGAGGTTATCTGAAGGGAAGTGAGATCATGATCATTTTCGCTGCTCTATTACATGTCGGGATTTGCGGTGAGTAGTGTTATGTTCGAACATTTTACTGACAGGTTTGCAAGGAAGCCGTATGAATCGTACTACCACAGTAACATTCCCATCAACCATATTTCGGTAGATACCGCGTTCGCCTGAAAAGTTGCCACCGATCAGTAGGTGGCAAAATTGATCAGAATTGCGTGATAGTTCATGTAATTAAATTGACCCAAATTTGTGGAACGTTGATTACAGTTGCAAAAATGTTGAGATATATCTAATCAGAACAATCTATGATGTAATTATGAAGGAATATATCGTACAAGCATTATTTTTCGTTAACTCTTCAAGGAATACTTGTCGCTTGCTGGTTTACTGATTGCCTACTGAGTTTAGTTTGTTAAATGAGACGTTCCGAAACTCCAATCTTCGAAACTGTCTCAGTTTGGCATACATTCACTAGGTGACAACAGTGAAACAGTTCGCAAGTGTGCCAAGTAAGTGACAGTAGCTTACTGCCGATTTGTGCTCTGCCGTCAACTATTTTATATGTTTGCTTACTCAATATGGTAGCAATCCATTTGAACAATATTGCTAATTTTTGCCTTGATGGATTACTACAACAATGTAAACCATCGTTGCATTCGAATGAATATAACTACTCTGAAGTTGCATTATCCCATGCCTGTTGTAGAAAACCCTGGAAGAAGCATTGATCATCCTCATGTATTATAAGTAAGGGAAGTTGGAAATCGAGTTTGTGTCAAGTAGCACGCATCGTTTTGATATGTCTGACAATGTTTGTCTTACCATGAATTTATTGAAACATCAATTTGACTTTGTTGTACCTGACGCCTACCAAAATCACTTAACCAGGTTTACATTCATCTGCTCTTTTTCAGTTCATGGTCTGAACAACAACTTTGACAAGAGAATTATCAAAGGATGGGAAGCCAAAACGGGTGATTATCCTTGGACCGCGATGATGAAAATCATGATTCATATCAGTAATGACACGCACGCTATGACAGCATGGGGAGCCACAATCATTTCGGAACGATGGTTGCTTACTGCAGCTCATTGCTTTTGGGATGACAGTAAACGAATGCAAGTGCGGTTTAAAACGCGTCTACTCTGAACATCTTTCATAACTTATTGCAGCACTGCAGCCTTTCAAACGTTTTAACAATTTCTATTGGAAAGCTACACTAAAATCCAGTGCTGTATTTGGTAGGAACATTCCGTGGTGCCCAGTTCTACCACAGGATGTGAACCTTGGTCATACGCTTGTGATGTCCACTGCGCTATCGCCCTTAAGCTAATCGGCATCGAATTATACCATGTGGACATTCAGCAACCTTGATTTTTTGATTTACATGAACGCGGCGTTCATTTTTGAAATCTGCATTCACCGTTATAATCACAGATTTGACAAACTGAAACGGTTATCAATACTTATCAAATTAACTGTTCCGTGTAAAATGCGATTTGGGGTCGGTGAATCATAGATAGTTTCACTTGCTAACTCATTTCAACGGTGAATAACTAATATACTTCAATCAATCTACTATACTGTTGCCCAACTCCTTTTGACACAAAAGTGACTGTGACAAGTAGATGTGACCAATTATACATCTATCTGATAGACGATGATGATATTTGAAGTGATGGAAGATACAACAAAAGTTCAGCTGCAGCATATCTTACTAAAAGAATGTACTTTCCTTTAGCGATGAATGTGTTGCCCAACGAGTCTTGACCATCTGTCTGCTAGCCAAAACTACCAAGAATACAACCTGTGTTGTCCTCCACTTATTCTTTCTATGTGGCCAAAACTCTAAATATATTTCAAGTTCTAAGGCAATCTCTATTATTTTCCTTGGTGGGTTACAACTAGTTTGACTAAACTCTCTGAGTTATTTACAACTTCAGTGTAAAACATGAGTCGAGAATAAACCAGATAACAAAATAGGCTGTTGCCTTTGCTAAAGTGGCTTATTCTCATAAGTGCAAAAATATAATTTGAAGTAAACCAGGGACAGATTACTGAGAAGAGTTCTGAATCGAAACAGGCCTTGAACCTTCAGTCGTAAACTGCGATAATAGGATTTCATTCTCCCAACTTATCCACCTTCTGGTATAATGTACATTATTAACAGATAACTTCTTCTTGTTGTCCCTTTGTAAATGAGTCGGGTCAATACTATTAGTCTGGATCGACTTCCAGTAGCAAATAGCTTTTGAATAAGGGGTTGTGATAGAAGGTTGCAAGTTTCATTCAAAAATATTTCCATAATTTTATGCAGCTTGGTGTTAGTTGTCCAGTAAGCCTTACCTTCAAGTTACGCTGAACCAATCGTTTAGTATACTATCCTGAATTACATTAAGTTTTGCCGAGTACATCAGATGGAACAGGCAGAATCACGTGCTAACGTCCCGGAGAACAATAAGCCACAGTTTTTAAAATGTTTATTTTAGGAAAATTGGTTTGGTATGGTGGTGACGGTACCTGTGTTAGACGGAAATCAAATCGCACACGACTCCAGCACCTGGCGTAGTGCACTGGATTTGTGTACAGAATGTATGCAGATGATAATTCTAACTATACCAGCTGGTCGCGATGTGAGTCTGAAAGACAGTGCCAGTGTTTATGATGTAGACCGTCTATACAAGTTGCGCGTACCCCAACTTCGTTTCGAACGCTTTTTCGTACGTATGTGATAATGTTTTTGAGAAACATCAGTTGCCAGTGGCAAACTCGTGAAGAAAACACTCCTCGCTAAACGGCACCAAATTATGTCTTCTTGTTTTTCTTCCTTGGTTGATTAACCACCAAAATACCTCTTATGCATGAGTTCCCATAAGTAGTAGACGTCGATTCTTCATTCAGGCTACACTTACAGCGGTGGAGCGTTGCAATGAGTTTTGTTTATAAACCAAATCACGTGGAAAGTAATGTACTAATGTTTTTGAACGCATTTGAGCCTACAACAACAACACGGTCTATAAAATTGCGGAAAGTATGTTAACGTATAAGAAATGAGTTATTCTTTAGGCGGTGAGAAATTTTACTCGAATAGTCGAGCACAAAACGTGAACGATTTATCTGAATGAACTTCCGGTATGTTGGTGTCCAAGTTACACGATTTTCGATTTCTGGTCATTTAGTATTCTTAAACTGTATTTCATATCACGTGGACTACAAAGCTAGTAACATTCCCATCAACCATGCACGAGGAAACTGACCTCACCAGGAGTGAGTGATTAAAAACATTCTTTCTACTACTGCTTGTGTTCACCTATACAAAACCTCTTCATCAACATTAACACGTGCACTGCTTACCTGCACATTTGATTGAGAATATCTTTTCAATGAATGACTAATTTCTCCGTTTCTAGCCGACAAGAAGACCTCACTTTATATCACGTGAACGTGGGAAATCCGCGAGGGGAGGTAAGAGAGCAACTCTGTCCAATATAAACACTTGTATTTAATAGTCACATGTCGACTTATCAATATTACACTTAAGCACTGATAGAAAAAATTAAAATCACTACCAAATATAACGAACTACTCAAAGTTACAGAGGATCATGAAGAACTAATGGTGTTGTATAGAACATAATTGTTCGCTGTCCTAAGTTGTCAAGTTTATAATGCTGACGAAGAAGTATTTAGGTTGAATCACATAACTGGTCTTATTGATACGACCCAGCAAAAATAGATAGCAATAACTTGGTTTTCAACGTGTTGAAGTTAATGCATTCTATTACTTTGAAGTGACAAAAAATTAGCCCGTTAAACGTTCAAATTCATTGTGTAGTTGGAAAGATGTAGTAGCTTTCATCAGATGAATTCGCGCACGTGGGAACCAAATTATTTTTTCGTAAACGTTTGACAAAGTTGCGTGTTCCTCGTTTCTCGAAAATCACTTTCATTCTTCTTGATACTTCATTCTTAACGTTGGCGTTGTGTTTACACGCTCAGGACCGATTACGGCTGGTTTATTTTTGCCGCAGGGCTTTTCAGAAATATTCAATTCTTACAGACTACATGGTAATCGTTACTTGACACTGTGAAAAACGTGGAAAGCGTTGAAAATGCGCTACCTAATGCGCGCGACAGTCGAGTTGGTTTAAAAATAACGTTAACATTCATGCCGTACCCTACTGAATGGGTTCTAAACTCGTGAACAAACGTCATACAAAATTTTCAAACCTCCCTGCATTTGGATATATATATATATAATTTTTCGCGTAATTTTGGCATGCCACTGCTGAGATGAACCTCATGAGAACGACTTGTGGCTTTCGGCGTTAAATAAGGCTGTTGAGCGAGCAGGTATTTTCTATGAAATTTACATGGTGAGAGCTGTCTGTAGACCAGTGCATAATGGGCCGAGGTATAACTGAATGGTTTCTTCTATGAAAACTATAAAATACCTGGTATTCACATAGTAGTTTTTAAAACAAACCATAGTATATGTACACTTTGTTGGTTAACCCAGTTAGATGTAACACACTGACACTTTTTCAGAGAGGACGGGATCATGCGCCAAGAGAAAATGTCATTGAAGGAAATTATCGGTAATTCCTTTTTTCAACACACAATATCAAGAAAAATCGGTTTTTGTTTCACTCAGGTCACATTAACCACCTCCACGTTAATCGCTGAGTAATTATTGCTAGGTTTGAAATATGGCACTGCTACTAACAGACAGAGTCACACCAATATGTTTTGTGCTCGAACTTGTCAAGTAATTGTCAATTTTAAACTTTCGGGGGCGCAAAGATACTTGTACTTTTCCACGAAATTTATATCGACCTATAGGTTTGACATCTGTGTTCGTTATTTAATTTTACTGAGGACATAAGTCCTACAATACTGGCACTAACACACGTGATGCATTTACTACGATGAATATTGATCTAAGTACACTAACTTTCCAATAAACAATGCAGGCTAGATCTTCAGTGGTCACTTTGACGAAACACTACGAAGTATAATAGTTTGCAGATCATATGGGAATCAACTGGCGACAGATGAACACACGGGAATACAGAAAGCAACTAGAACATATTTAATAATATTACGGACAATTTGTAATTCACGCTTTCATAATTTCGTCAATCTGCTTCACAAGATCAAATTCGGCGAATGTAAGAATGAATGTCAGGAGAATTATGTGAAGATGCTGATTTATGATGCAGTTGAAGGTAAACACACAAAACATACTAGTTTTACTCTCCACGCTATAACGCAGCTCAGAATTACACAGTTGACGCTAGGGTAACTGATTTCAAAGTGTGCTATACAAAAGCCTCAACTCATCTTAAACCTGACCATATGTATAACGATGTACAGAAGTGTTGCTTAACCGGTACTATGCAGTACAACTTTCGGTTATAATAAATATGAAACTAAGGTACTGAGATAAACGTAATGGTTTATGGTTTTCATTATGCACTGTCATCGCTAATCTGTGCGTGTCATACATATTTTGAAGGTTTGCAGTGTCTTATGTTGTGCAGATTACAAGCATTAAGGTCAATGCTGAAATGAACCACGAAATGCTAGATGATAATTTGAATGCATGTAAGAATAACCCTGGGAATCGGTACTGGTTCAAGTAATTCTCAGCCAAACGAATAATTTGCGTATGCATTGGTCAATAAACAAATATCCATTACAAAGTGTAAGTTCTTTGCATCCAAGACGCAATTTCACAGAGCTAACTGCAATTTTATCTGGTGATTATTCCCAAATGTGTTGCGTAAAGACTTCTTCGTTGCATATTGTTCAAATTTCGACCATTTCCTACTTCCAACGTGCGGATTATTTTGCTGACAATATTCTTCTAAACCATCACTCATACAATCGAAATTATGCTTATATATTTCAAGTGGCAGCAATGGACACGAAGACGAGGTATTTCATCTTCACGTGGAGAAAGTCATCCTACATCCGAAGTTTCTTGCGAGTATGTGATTGTTAATCCACTTCTGGTAACGAACATAGGATATGTTGTGCTTAGTGGCTGCTCATCAAATGAAGTTGAAAAGTTTATAAATCCACTTTATGTTGATCATCATGCCAATATATTTAACCTGACGCGAAATTCAATTTTATATGGTAACGTGCAAACAAGCTTTTGCTGGACAACTGCAGCTATTTGGTAACTTCACTAATTGCGTTACTGATAAATGAAACTAAGATAATCTCAACGCGTATACAACAGCAACTCCTTATTTCTCTACAGTTATTTGTGGTTCGCTTGTCTGCCGATATACAAAACCTGCAAAATGCGACCAACACTACACTTAACTTTTATGCGTGTGCAAAAACAAGTTTCCCGAAAGTAAATTTTTGGTTAAATTGCAGTCTAATGTTTGCTATTGAACAAAACATTTATCTGCTTACAAACGGTGAACGGGTTAAACACAATGTGTGAGAAACATGAAAAAATGCACACACCATACCGTTTAACCTATCTCGTGTATTCCTGGATTACGTACTTATACATACTTTCTGCTCAACTGATTCTTTCTGGTCAAAACAGAGAGAAGACATATATCGCCAGATGCTAACATTCCGATTTACTCTCATCAGTCGCCAACGTAAAACTAGCAAATTTTATACAAACTGCGTATAGCAACAACAATTGTACGACCCAACCACACAGTTCTTTCTGGGCTAACATGCAAATCACATATTATTGTTTAACCATAAGCGTGAATGTTGTTATGTGTTTCATGTTGATGCTTAACATATATTCAAAAGACATGTACACTTGTGTAAAACAAACTGGAGACAGCAAATAAGGTTACACACCTTTCGGCCGTTTAAATGTTCCCAAATTGTGTTGTCTGAAACTGTTCCATTTAAATTGAATATACGTTTCATTTGTAGACAAAGAGATGAACGTAGACTACGACATAGCACTCGTGAAGTTGACGGGATCAATCCCGATCAATGATAGCAGAGTAACTGTGGCCAAGCTGCCTGATATTAAAAAGGGTTACAAGTGGCCACCTCCCAATGTTCAATGTGCAATTTCTGGTTGGGGATGCACACATAAGGAAGGCCCTGAACAAGAAATGGCCCGCGCCGTATGGATGAGAACTATGAGGAAACAAGAGTGTGTGAATCTCTATCATATAAATTTCGAATGGAAGCCTGAACTGAGGTTCTGCGCCCGGCATTACAGAAGTGGTGGTGCTACCTGTCCCGTGAGTTTTGCATATTAATTGAAACAGCCACATTCTTCAGCCATGCAAATTACTGCAAAACTGTATTTCATGGGTAAAAATGTCATTGGCTAGTGGAAACATTGGCAATTGATGAAGTGTCTTAAACTGTCACCCACATGTGCACCTCATCCTATCGGTATTGAGTAACTACTGATTACGTTGGTAGCTTCCAGATTGACTGTGGCATTATAAACTTATGAAAATGAGTTTATGATCTCTGTTGCAGTTTTTCCAAAGCTAATCACTGAAAACGGATTCCCATAAGGATCTTGCACTATGAACTAACTGGTTCATAGTCAAGCAGATTAATCGGGACAATCGCAGCACTTCCGCAAGCAACACACATGGCGACAGGACAGAAGGATTCACATGTACTTAGTTTCTTTAAATTTATCATGGGGAATGAAAAGAGCTTCCTTTTCAATCAGACTGACATTGATTACGGAAACTGTTCATTACTAGTAATAAGTAGCACGATTATTCCACATAAATCAATGGCTCCTTACAGAAATTTGGCGCGCAATCATTGGAACAGTAGTCTGCATTAACTACACACTCGGGCCGTTTACGTTCGCCAACTGTAAAAGATAAACCCTGTTGAATATCGTGTGATGAATTATTATAACTGATGTGTTAAGAAAATACTAGTCTGTTACCGGACTCTCAGTTACTAAATGCACATACATTTGGAATGTAACAATGAATTTTGTTTGCGTTGTGCGTCACTCTAATTTAACCTGTCAAATCACAACCTCTCTTTCTTAATTTCAGGGGGATAGTGGAAGTGGTCTAGTATGCAAATATGACTCACAATACTATATCGTTGGCGTTTTATCGACGGCTGCCACGGAGCCGGAAAAACTGCCATCATTTTTCGTAAGAGTTAGTTACTTTCTGGGTTGGATAAACGACATCATTCGAACCAATTGATGTGGTGTTTCAAAACGGTCGAGGGTCAAATGGTGTAACGTGTGTGATTAATATACAAACATTAAAACAACTGACTTTTGCATGGGTTTTGCTGATGCTATCGAATAATTTAAACATGATGGAGAAAAGGCGGAATATCGCAGTTGTTTTGAAACGTCAACTAAATTATCGGCATCCCAAAGCCTTGTGATTGGGTTGATCAAACGTAAATACTTATCAACTTTCAACTACGCCTGCTGGGTACAATATTTTAGTCTGACCACGAATGTAGCAACGCATGTTTACTGCTGGAATGCAAAGCGATATCGGTGACTGTTTGCTCCACTCAAGAAATGTCCCTAACGAAAGTGAAAGACGTTCAACCAAACAATCGGCTTCACTTCATAATTTATTATTACAATCAAGCAGTCTTTGAATTTAAGAAAGTGATAATGATATGTAAGTGTTCTTCATCATTGCGGTTTTCTAAAGTATTGCGGAGCGCAGTCACTGTTTTAAAAGATGGTATCCATCAAAGGTTATACATTCACAGAGTGTAAGTGATAAAATATTTAGTACAAAGTTTGAATTCGTCTTTTCTTCTCAGTTATAGGAAAAGTGGGTTGGCTAGTTTGTTGATATCAATTCGCGGATCCCTATTTTGTGTATTTGTCGTTTCCTTAGTAAAATGTATAGTCGAGGTTTAGGGAGTATATATATGATGCAACAATTACTAATCGGGTTATGTATTACCGACTACATTTGACCTATAGTCTCATATTACTCGTGCTACCAAACATCACGATGATGTTTGCGTTTCAGTACAAATTCGTTCAGTTATTTTAGCAGTATCATAAATCTACTAATTCAGTTGAGTTCAGCATGAGGCATGCAAATGAATTGGTACTTATGAAACGAAAACCTTCAAATGCAAGCAATTTTTATTGACAAACCGGTTTCCAGTCGACAATAACAGGAGTTAGTTGTTAGTGTAAACAATCCAAATGATGAATGACCTTTTAGTGGATCAGGATAGAGCACTAAGTCTAGAGAGGGGTCACCATTTTTCACAATCGTTTTTGAGCACATACAGCTGACTTGGGTCAAGGGTTAGCGAACGCCTAAACGTACCACAAGTACGTCGGATTGAAGTGACGTGTCAGAAGTTTGAGCGCATAAGCTGAATCAGTAAGTTGATCAGTGGTCAGAAGGCGTCTTGCAACTGCGGCTATTGTCTGCCTGTGTTTTAACAACATTGGTTCCATTTGGTAACACAGATTTCTGTAAAAGTACATGTAGGTGTACCTTCACTGCGAAAGTCAAGCATCTTTGGATTGTCTGAATGTAACTTTAACTGCAATTATATGTGGACGGATAAACACAACAGACCGCTCGGATCTTCTGCAAACGGATTAAATTCGAAATTCTTCTCGGTGACTTGTGAGTACATCTTTGAATGTTACGCAGTTGTTAGCCCCAAATTTACACATACTGTTCAGGTCAGAACGACAGATGGATACGAACGATTAGTGGGCGTACGTCACTCAGACGTTTACAGATACAAGAGCGCCTGCAGGTTATAAGGATGTCACAGCGAGTTCTTTCCTGTAAGCTTGCTAAGATTAAGAGGACTTGATTTGCTTATATTTTTGCATAAGTCGCCTCGCAGCGCACTCCATAATTTTCATCCATAAACATAGTTCAATCAGGAGAGAATTAAGTGTCATCGGAAGGTGTGCCGTGATTGACAAAATAAATGGTAGACAGTAGTGCTTGTTGTTGGGAGTTAGCAAGAATTCAAACCAGTTCGAACTATCCGCACATGCATCAGGCAGTGGAAGAAGATATAAGTATAGCCATTCAATAGAATTGAGGGAGTTATGAACCTTCGTAAGTAACAAGAATTTCACTCATTTAGCTCTATTAACGTGTGCTGAAAGTATGGAAGGTTTCTAAAGTTTTGCGACCTTAGGAACTTGACAATTCCCGCTTTTCATATCCTTTTCAAACATTATGCAGCAGATTGATTTGGGGTTGATAGGACGATAGTTGCTAACGTTTTGTGTTGAACCACTTTTATAGCAAGGCACAACGACTGACTCTTTCTACTGGGAGGAGGATACTGGATAAAATCGATAACCTGAGTTTAATAAAGATCATTTTTCCCAGAAGACGAGTAGTTTTGTTGTGAACTTATGGCACTATATGGAACAGAGGCATTGTTCAATACATGGTGGTGTCTGCAAGAACGCCGATTGTCTTCCGTCTTCTCTGGCACGATGTGCAGAGGAGATGCTCATGGGCTTTCGGAAGAGCAAACTGTACGTATATCCAGCATGTTTCAAAATTCGGCGCAAGAGATACGCAGTTTGTCTGCTGTCAGTTTAAGTAATCGTCGAAAAACTGGTGAGCCTTTCGTTCTGATGTCATGCACCACGTCCGTATCGACAGCAAGTAGCTCATTTGATGGACGGGTCAATTATGTGAATTCGCGCAACATTGCCAATTAGTCGTCATTATCGCTTGGTTCAATAGGCAGTAAGCTGAGGACAGCTGTCGAGTAAACTATAGCCGATATGCACGTTAGAGGATCTAGGAGCTTGTGATGGCTTGTACCGACACTCAGTCAAAAATGCTTTCGGTAGTCTGTGCTTAAGATGGCATCTGGCACGTCCGCAATAATGAAAACCCACCGGAAAGCACGCAGCAGGCCGAAATCCGGGGTAAGGGAACGGTTACCAAAATTGTCTGTTGGGGTCCAATTGGCGGCCTAGAGCTTGGGAAGTGTCGACCTAGTCATGTTATCCTTTCTAGGCGGTACGACAGCGGAAATCCGAATATATATCCACGGACAATTGAAACAGAGAAATGAAAAGAACGAAAACTTGTCCACAGGAGACATCTCCGCGGGGCAGCCAGAAATGGCAGATCTCTGTAACTGTTTGAGACAGGTCAAAAGTGAAGCACAGAGATTTAACTGTATTCTTTCTGGGCATTCCAATGATACTACAGACATTTGCCGGTTGATGTCAACTTGAATAACTCGAATATGCCATCTTGATCCTGTACAAAATTTGAACACGCGCCATAATAATGCAAGTTTAATGGTGAGTTTTAAATTTCACATCTCCTCAAATATTTGAGACAGAGCAGAAGTAAGAAAAGCAACCTGAAGGTATTTCACGTATGTTTCATATGAGAGTGTGCGAAATAACACACTCGCATTTATGCTCTCAAGCATAAACAAAAACGACCAACTTTTTCTACACCCACTTCAGGGTGCACGAAAGATCAACCACTGAAAGACTCAGGAGGGGTAGTAGAAATCACAGCGGGAACAATAGATTGAATATCAGATGATAGAACTCGCTCTTCTAAAGAAGTCCACATTTAATGTCTTCGAACTAGAAAAGATGGCATGATTGTGACCTACCTCGCCACATTTATGGCATTTGGAATTACAAACTGGACACCTAAGGTAAAAATGCTTACAACCACATGACGTACAGTTATCCTAATACTGGACAGAGTTCGAAGTAGACTGATGTGTTTCAATCACCGTATTTCCCTGACAAGTTCCCTTTTTGAACTGCTACTGTTGTCGCTATGCCAACCACACAGCATTGTTGGCACTATATAACACAGTAGGTTCTTCATTCACCAAAGCCCGAACATCCTGCAGTTGTTCACGGAGAGTTCTGGCAGAATACAAAGGTGACTCTTTTTGTAGTAACAACTTTCGCTGAAGATTGTAAGTACTGATAACTGAGATCACTCGACTTCTTAGCTGGATCTGTGGTTGATCGGCGAAATTACATGGTGCTGCTCTAGTTTGAAGTTGAAGAATGAACGCATGGACTTCCTGAGTTTCTTTTTCTACTTAAATATGAAAGTTCGCTCTTTGCGCGGCTTCAAAATTAACAGGCGGAACATGCTTGAGTAGCAGAAGCTTCAGAAAATCTCACAGAGGTGGAGGAGGGGAATCCGGAAGCACCAGATTTTTATTGAAGCATACGCATCCTCTTCAATGGCTGTGATGAAGTTAGTCATTTTCTTCTCCTCTTTCACATATTCATATGTGATACACCAAATTTTGAAGCGTTCCATGTAATCTAGAATTTTCCGTGAACTTCAATGAATGTTCAGGTCTTGCAAATTACGGAAATCCATCGTAAGAAATATTCTTACGACGACGTCAGTCGTGATGTTTGGGAATACGCAATAGTAGACAGAGATGTACCTACCTCAAATCCAGAACTGGCTTCTACGCAATAGTACTGACGCAGCATGTTGACCAACGATTACTCAGTGCAATCTGTATGTCGTTATTCATGTTGGGAAACATCACTGACACACAATGTTAGATTAACAATTACAATCACTACATTACATATTGATTGTCTTGCCCCGGAGCGTTTATTGTGCCGCCGAGTCCCATCTTAGCAGATTTCCTCTTGTGTGGAATTGGGAAAGAGCTGTCTACGGAGATAGTAGACTTGTCATACTACAAATGTCACGTCGGCGACACGTTGATATTCAGTCAATTCAAACAGATAATAGATAACCTGTTGTGATCTCCAAATAACTGTCACTTCAACTTGAAGGTCACGCGTAAATTTGAAGCTGACTCTCCATCCTTTCCAGACAAACATAAATCACCGAGAAGATTGCTGGATTAGAAGAACTGTCTAAATGAACTTCAGATAGTCCGACAAATACTTGAATTTCAACAGTTTCACGCACGAACTTATACTAATAAGTTTGTCGTTCACACGAGCAACATGAGTCTGTACTCAGGACGATATTCCAATGAAATTAGATTTTATCACTTTCGTCTTATAATAAAATGGTCACTCTTGAAGGTTCATAGAAAGGTACAGTAGATGGAGAGCGCCATCCAAGGGTGGGATCACTGCAGAAAAAGAGGGTCTACGTAGAGTTGCCGTTTAAGGTGCGATGGATACGTTGAATAGATTCAGTGGCAAGAAATCCTCCACGATTCCAGTCGTAATCTACAGAGCTTGTTTTACAGTCCGAGACGCCTTGGATATTGGCATTTTCGCCCAATGTTTCTTTCCTACTAGATTTCCCGCTGGCTCCTTGTTCATATGTCCAGATATAGTTGAACACCAATTTTGCTACGCATGTTTAGACGGAACCACAAGCAAATTGATTAGAATGCGATATGTCACACATTTTCGTGAACACTGCTTCTATTTTGTATACTCACATTCTGGGGTTTCAATGGGGAATACCCGCGCAACCACGAATAAACCGGATGCCTTGTCTTATTGTTAAACAAATTTGTCCGTGCCATGAGATGGAAAGAAGGTTCGGAGGAGATGCAAGTGTGACTACTCTTGGTTTAAGATGGATTCGAACGAGCGACGAGAACAGTATGCCCGGACGCATCGAGCGCTCTACTAGATGTGCCGTAAAGGCACGTTCCTATAAGCTGTTTCTGCCACTATTTCTAATCTAACTGATGCGAATTTTCGAAATTGGAGCTCCTTTATACTAGCGGACTTGCTATTCTATGTTGAGGTTATTTTTATGAAACTCGATCAAAACTATAAGTTTTATCATTGCGGAAATTGCAAGAAATTAGTAGTCCAATTTCTAATTAACGTGGTGTTTGTGAGAATAGTTTAACCGAGGCAGTCTTGATAGAGGCTGAAATCGGTTCTACAACAAAGTCACACAGAAAAAGGAATAATTTCAATGAAGTATAAAATTACGATACCACTGACATTTGTATTTACCGAAACACTTGCAGGGCCTCGGTTCATCTCTCTGCAGATCCGGTTATTGATATTTTATTGTCTTCTTTCGTACAACCATTTCCTCAATTTGCCAACTGTAGTAGTCAAGATCTGTCTGTGAGACAAACGTGTGCCAATACTTATTTCCACGAATGACTATGTCCCAATCAACGGAACAGCAATGCGTGCAGCGGCCAGTTAACAAGAACTTCGTGATGATAAAACTAGATACAACGAATTCCACTGTCTGTGATCCTGATAAGCCGTCAGTTTGGCAGGTTGCGTCTAGTGCAGCAGGGACTGATGCGTCAAGCAATAAACAGGTCCGGAGGATGAATGTAGCTGGGCGTCATCTACCAGGAGCAGTTGGATCACAAAGCACATCTGACTGGTGCTTCCAGTCTACTAATCATTCTTGATTCCAGCAACCATGCCAAGGCAGCGACAGTTGCAACATTGGCAGTGACTTCAGGTCAAAAGTTTCCGTTATGACGGTGCTGCATTCTGGCGTTCGGGTTTTTCTAATCGAATTGTAATAAACCGCAGGAATGGTTAAACCATCCCCTCGTCATAATGAAATCGGTATTAGGGGATACCAACTGGGGGTTTGCAGAATCTACAGCAAGTGTCGTCATTAAAGTCTTGTCTAGACCGGGCGACTGCCCGTTAAAGATGGTGTTTGAGTCTGTGAAGATAATACTGGAGAGGTTTGCAACGTGAATATTGCCTTACACCAAACCTTAGTTAACAATATTCAGCAGAAAACTCTCTGAAATTGAGCGACCGTAGAAGAAGCAGCATTATTACCACTAATCAGTTGTACTTGTACATGGTAAAATGACACCGACTTAGTCAAGATGCAGGCATGTCAAATAACGTCAATCAAGAAGAGCATTTCTGTAATGAAATTACAGTTATGTACAAATTTAGGAAAGAGTGTTACACTCTATCTGCACAGTCATATTGAAAGCGACCTCTTTCCTGTGCACTGCTCACAGCATAAGATTGGGAAAATTCTCCTCGGGACAGACTTTATATAAACAAACTAAATGCACTCCAGTGAACTCTACTTTAAGTCTTTCAAAGGTACTTCAGCAACTTCGTCACGATTCTCCATCAACATTCAACATTGTATACTGAAGTATGTTTCCAACAGTTGTGCCACAACTTGATGAAATTCCAGATTTATCTTATGAACTGTCAGGCGAAATCATTGAGTGGAACATATGGCTCATGAATAAAGCTGGTGGGTCCCCGGACAGAATGTGTCAACCAAAACGGAGAGGAAACTGGAATGGGCCCTGCACAGTTTGGTTAGATCTACGGAGTCGTATAAATCTTCCTCTCGAAAATTGGCGCAATCATTTGAAGTTAATTTGAGCGTAGTGGGTGCAAACGCAACCTAGTCAAGCATCGTTGCTGTCATGTAGTTTGTTGTATGTGACAGAGTTTATTGCTGTTCATTCGAATTAGTGTAGCAGTTCTAGGGATCATTCATTATATGCAAGGACCTTGACGGCGTTATAATCGGTATTATTGACTTCGTGTTCACTGATTGCCAGGTAATCAACGTTTTCATAGATGCGAATTGTCTTTATGTGCTATCACTGTTGGTCTCTACAAAGTTTATGAAATTCTTAGCACTGCTCGTTAAATCCTATTTCTCTGTGTGCAAGTAGGTTTGTTTGTCCGTTTGCTCGTGTGTATGAAGGTGCAGATACAGTCGTGTTGACCTTTCTATGATATTTTGTTGGTTTCACCAGTGTAATGTGTGTTTGTGTCATAAGCTCAAAAATAGTTAGTTTGGTTTGACAATAGTAGTAACAGTTGCCTTCCGGAATACACAAGTCAGCGTCTAATTTTGATGCCGCCTAATTAGCCGTAGGCTGTGTTACGTCAAGTGACAAGCCCCTTCCTAATCCCTGTGGGAGAAAAGTCCGTAGTTCAACAGGTTGGTGAATATCTTCGGTGACTCTCCGGAGATGAAAATATTCCTCCTTGCAGTTTCCACGTTACTGTAAATAAGTTGCTAGAAACCGCATTATCGAGGACGTTGTGAATAAGTGCTTGTGACCGTGAACCACGTTTCTTTATCTTGCCGCCGGACAGATAAGCACCACATAAACCTATACGTTTGTATTTTTTACCTGAATTATTCGGGAAGCACGTGGCAAATGGGTAATTACATATAATTCTGATATTCATTCTGGCTCGTTCTGAAGACGTGGATAGGATTCCATTCCGTCTCTTGTTTTCTGATGAACGTCAGCTAGAACACTTTCTTTTGCTAGAGGACAAACGACCATGCTTATAATTAAGGATATTGAGGGAAAATCAGGGAAGCATAACCACACTCGTCAGGGGTCCATGCACTTAAACGGTCTTCAGTGGACATTGCCCGCTGCAGTGTTGACTTTATATTACAGGAGTGACTAGTCTTAGACAGCGAGAAGTAAAGGCTGAAAGTGTGTTCAAACAAGTAATTCTCAACAGCTGGGTAACAGTCAATAATAGCGAGAATTACAGATGGAAAGATCGGAGAACACCACCATTCGTTCGTGTGTAATCTGTGTACAGGTTGCTCGCGTGAAACCGTAAATAGTGTAGTAGGAATCACATGTGGTCTTGTGTGTGTGGTTTTGGTGTGCCTGCTTCCGGTCACTCTAACAGAAGAGTCGGAAGACGAGTGCTGTCAAATTGTCACAAATTACTGTGTGTTTGTTTGCCTGTGTGCTGTTATCGTTCTCAAATAAATACCCAAATTTATTCGAACAAGACGAACGAATTTCATAGTTTATACATTTTAGTACAGTATTTGCAGATGATTTTCTAATACAGGGATTGTCTGTCTTACTCAAACGCCCCACTACAAGTAAAAATTACTTTCAAAACTGTTCTGGCAAAGATGCTGTATCTCTTCAGGCAGTCCGCATCGAAGAGGATAGTACGAGTAGATATACAGAGTTCTGACAGTTAGAGAGCATCCTGTCAGGAAACCCCTCCCTGACGTGTTTCACGACTTGTCTGGAAGAACAGATATTTGAACATGAAAACCAGTCTATCCCCCTAAAACGCAACCGTTTTCTCCACTATCGTGTATGGTATTAAAAGCTAGGCGTCTAGCATATGAAATGACCGTTAATCGAGTGTTTACCATCCGCAATATCTTATCTGTACTCAAAATGTCAGTTGTCTGAGCGGGATGCCAAAAATTTGGAATATTTTGTTTTGATGAAATGGATGGTAGTGAGTTCGTGCGGATGCCAAAATAAATCGGTAGGTACAGAATCCCCTTTGAAGTGACCGACGAAACGCATCACGAAGCATCCACTAAAGCGCAGTTGAAAGTGAGTTAAAACATCGTGGTCGCTAATGACCGCATATTGCAGCATCTTGTAAATCATCCCTCATGGAAAGTCGAATCCTTGATAGACTGCGGAAATACATTCCGGACAGACGTTGGAAAATTCGATGTACAACTCTCTCCAGGCTGTAAAGTCCAGCATGCAACAAACTATGTTCACTTCCAGTTTTTCTGACCGTACCATGTGACGTCACGTGAGGCGGCCACAAGTTAGTTGGCCGTCTCAACCTTTAAGGTCAGTAAATCACTGATGGCATAGCGCTACCAAACAGACAACGGCATGAAGGGTTTTATTCGGCTAACTTGGCACTAAATATCTAGCTTCGGTTTTAGTCCTATTAGTTGAAGACACCCTTTCTAATAGACTGACTGAAACGTAAGCGAGAGCGGTTTTTCATATTCTCTGCTCTTCCGAAATGTTGGCACACCCCATTTTGAATATTATTTTTCAGTGTATGGCTGAATATTTGTTTTGCTTCTTACTGCTTTATGGCGCTCGCAGTAACACACACAAAAGTTGATGCAGAAACTCACATTCAGTTATACTCGAAATATATTGGATTTATATTTCAAAACACACTGTAAGTTGTCAACATCGTTTCCGGAACCGAAGACTGTCACTTAAAAAAAAATATCCCATCAACTGGCTCATCAACACTGGCCATGTGATTACGTGATCACGTGGACCACAAATGCCGTCACTCATGCCTATATAAACCTCAATCTCCCGAGTTCCATTTGTGCAGAGAATGTAAGTTCAGCCGATGATGATACAGTGTTAGGTGTGATTTATGCGCAAAAGTCTGTTCCGGTCCATGTAATACGACAATCCAGAAACGGATGCCACCAACCAATGTGTTGCGCATGGGCGTGATCATTACTTACACTCTCTTCTATTGTGTGATTGATCAGTGGATTAATATCGCCGTAGCACTTAGTTTCTCGTTTACCACACATCAGGGGTTACTATGAACAAGCGAACAAATATCGGTTTTCAATTAGACATTATTCATAGCCGTTATTATGGAACAGTGAGTCACCGAAAAAAAATTCTTTTGCACTTTTGATTGGTTCGTCTCAGCGAAGACCATAAACACTTTCACACACCAACACTGAATTGATGTTACTATTCGTAAACACAAAGTATTCCTTAGGATGAATCCACTGATGTCATATAAACAGCCATCAGTAAAGTTTTGAGTTTCCAGGAATCGTGTAACTCTTGTATATATAAATTGGTGTTTGGTGCAGTTTGACGGAGGCAATCGTGGTGTTCAAGCTACAGAGGCACCACAAAAGGAGCATTTTCATTAGATCACGTAAATACCATTATACAAATTATGAAAGCCACATTAATGAAGTCCACGTTTGCCAGTAGGATTCAACCGTAAACACAGTCTTGGAAGTTTTCAACTGAGCAGACGACGTGAAGTAACCACTGCAGACATGGGGGCTGCTAATCTTTCACCAAACTAGTATGCGCTGGAAATGTGTAACACCAATACATAATAAAAGAATTTATTAGTCATCTGTAATGTGTACTTGATTAAAGCCACTACGTCCATGTCACACAGTGCATTACGGCAACTCATTCTTTCCTTTAAAGTGAGTCTAACTGCCCGTGTCTCATTACATTCTGGTACTCAAAATTGCACTGAACACTTATAATGTACACAATGAGAAACATTCAGAACTGACCTCGTTAATTAAAAATGTGGATCAGCCAATCGTTAGTGAAATCCCAACTAAAGCGTCAGATACAAACTAATCTCACTTTAGAACAGTTCAATCCCTTCAGAAGTATGAACAAAACAGTCAGAAAACGAAAAATGGTAGATACAAGCATTTCGTATTGATTCATCGGTACCAAATATGCAATAACATGAAACGTTTTTTTATAGTGAACAATTATGGGGTAGGCGGGATAGTCTGTCAATGAGTTAAGAAAGATCATTAGGTCCAGAGAAGGATCAAGTTAACAAACAATTGCTTCTAGACACACAGGGTCGTATTAAGTCGAATGATTGCGACCTCCTCAACAAACCGCAAGAATCTTGGATTCGAGTGACTCAATAGGATTCTGAATACACAAACTGGGTTGATAACGTGATCAGTGGTCAGAACGTGTCTTGCGACTGCTGACGCTGGTTGCTTGCATGTTTCACAGACATTGTCGTTCTTCTGAAATACAGAATCCTGCACCCATTAAGGCAAATGTTCCTTCACTCAAGAGATCAAGCACTTGTCGTTTATGCCTATGCAAATTTCTTTGTGGTTACATGTAACTTGGTAGACACAATGTGAAGTGGCGCCGACAGGCTGATCTCCTTTGACTGTTGGGACAGACAGTTTCTGAGTCTGCCGCTTGTTCAGTATGCTATGTGATTCCATATCTCACGTCGTCTTCCTTCTGTTCCCTACTATCGGTTCGCAAGAAATACGCGCTTTTTGGTGAAGGTTGTCCTACTCCTCATAATTCGAAACCTGGAGGCATATGTGAAACCGTGCATCGGAGCATTTGGGCAGATATTGTGAGACGATGACGATGAATCGGCTGTTCTTGATCAAATTAGTTGAACGCCTTTCACAATATCTGACAAAATAACAAAATTACTTAGAAAAATAAACGCTCACGTTCAAGCTAATAAATAGTGATGAACACAAAAACAAATACAATTGTGCATTCAAAATTAGTGACAGATTAACAATAGGAATTCAAGTGTACGTGTTGGTGACAAAAGTTGTTGTGGAAGTTGAGAAACTCAACAACGTCAGCGTTTGTAATATACGTCAGGGAACATACATGAACGTTACTATGAAAAAGTGTGCTGCAGATCGTAAAACAATGGAAACGACTGCAATAACAGAGCCTATTAATCACAAGTTACAAAGATCCGCGGAAAACGAATAGTTGGTGGCTGACCTAAATTCGGTTTCCGCAGTTATTTTGAGTATATGTGACGGGGGATGTTTTTATGCCCATTCGTGTACAACTTATTGCTTGTAGTGATTAGTGTTATCGGATATGAACAAAATGGTTTGGCGGAACATTTTAGAGCATGCAGCACGATCAACTGGTTATTATTTTACACGTTTACGCAGTAATGACAGTGGCCCTAATAGGGGAAATAATGCCGAGGTTACGAGTTCGGAAAATGCTCCGCGAGGTGTGGCAAGTACAGTATAGTTTGGAGCGAAGTGCTGCTCGAACTGGAGAGAAAAGGCAAACAACCAAGAGGATTTTCTAAATATTTATACGTTTACATATACCGTTAGCAAATATGGTGTTATCAGTGGTAAACGCTATCCTGGTCGCGTGTTTTACATGTCATGATTGACAAAATAACTGCGGTTTGTTGCATCCCTTTCAATTATTAGTATATTGAAACATATAACTATTTACTCTTGCACATTTTCTGCAATTCGCCTTGCCTTATTTTCCGAAATCAGTTACTCGGTAAACTCGTGTATATACTCAAACATCCAAAAGTCTTCTTCGTGTTGACGTATCAGCACATGTTCGTCAGAATGTACAGAATCGTCTAGTGGTGACTAAACTTTCCAGTTAACTGCAACTCTGCTATCCTCATAGAAATGGCGGACATGGCGTCTACCAAAAATGTGCGTACATTCCTCCTTTCACGTCAGTTTGGTATATACTCATAAAATCGTCCATACAACTTGAAAAAATATCACAACGCGGCCCTGAGAAACAAGTGTCCTACGTCATGTCACGTTCCCATCAATTTATCCAAAACAGAGTAAACAGTGAGTTAATGGCCAAGCTGTAACAATAAATTGGATTGAATTCATGAGTGGTTTGGAATAATTGATGTAATTTCAAAAGAGTTTTCTGGGGATAACCTTCTGATATCTGGAGTACCCCATGATATATCAGTGATGCTCGTGAAATTTAAATACGTTTATTTTACCTCTATATTAATAGTGATCATATTGTCGATTTTTTATTTCATAATTCTTGAGTGTTGCTGAACTGCGTCACAGTAAGTTTCAGTATACCGCCATATGCTGCTGTCGGACGACGTTCAGATTTGTAGCTTACTATTTGTGAAGTTGTTTCATGTGCACTTCTATGAATTCATGACAGTCCAATGAAATTCATCAACGCATGCAACTCATGTAACTACTGATAATCTTTACTGAGCACATCCTTCCGCACGGGTGCCGGCATTAACATACGCTATCTACTGCTATCTTAAACAGCATCATTCGAATTGTTTCATGAGTAAATGCTCATTCCTGGTTCTTTGATCATTTTCATATCTGATGGCTGAGATATCTCTCTATATATTGTGATTATATAATTTAGACACACCTGCCGAATTTCCAATAAGTTGCATTTCTACAGCACTTCTCATCAATTTCCGTACGACCACTACGATCATTCATTTCTAGAAGGACACTTGTGATGTAAGTGGAAACTACATTAGTTCGAATTTCAGAAACAATTTCCACAACGCTATCGCAGTCAACCAGCTGCAAACGACGAAGGTCTCCATTTCGACTGCACATAATTTACTTGTTGTAGGTAAGATGCGTTCGTCCGACATCCATGACTAATTTATCTGTTGCCGAACAAGGGCCAATTCATACCGAACCATTAGGTTTGGAGTCGTCATTTCTTTCCATTTTCTAACTACTTGAAGAGTTGCATTCAGATGATAACATTCAGTCATTCGCCCAATTATATTCACTGGGTTTATTGATACCTGCTAAACTGCTGTATGTAAAGATCAGTGTATTTTCAACTCTATCACAATCGTTTCAGACGTAATATTGTCTGAAGTTTAGTTGAACGGAACAGTTAGAAAATGAACACTGGTAAATGGTAGCTCGTCAGTGACAGATAACCAATAACACGGAAGACGATCAATTTAACTTCTACGGTTCTTGGGAGATGAATGAAGAAACGAACAGCTGAACAGAACACCCAATTGTGTGAACTG
>LUCH01003050.1:5488-23926 GCA_013368495.1 Paragonimus heterotremus | reverse complement strand
AGAAGAGACCCACTTACGAAACATTCGGTATCTGGCTAAATGCGTATCAGCGCATTGTTCGAGATAACTTATTCAAAGGCTGCGAGATCTCTATTGTGAGGTTTTATTCACATGAATCGTAAACAAATGAGTAAATTACTGATGAGTAGTACTGTTCACTACTCACAAGCTGAAGTGGTTATGTTTACATACAATAATCCAGTTATGCCTAATGTGAAGTCAATGGCGCAGGAGTAAACATGGTTGCCTCATGAACGGCGTGGTGGGAGTTCTAGTCCCAGCAGTGGCTAGGATATGCACTACTGACGAGCTATAATGAGAGCAAAACTCGAGTCCGGTGCTTATTTTCGAAATGGGCCGACTGGAAATTGTATGAGAATGTGACAGCTGCGATCATTTTGGGTGATGTTAAACTTAACACTTAGTGAATATCGGTAACTGAAGCTCACGCCATTCGGTTGTTCATCACAACTAGTCTTACTTCAAGCCTGGTAGACACAAGTGAATGTTCTGATTAGGAATATGACAACCGGCGGACTGCACGTATTGTCTAGCATTTTTACAAAGTAGAGTATTTGTCGATATTACTCATTTTTTCCAAAAAAATGAGTTGTTTATTACGTCAATCAATTGGGTTTGGTGTTATTCAGTTAGACATATTTACATCCTAATCGTACTGACAGGTTTCTCGTGAAAAAGGCAGATGTTTATCACACTTATTTGTGTTATTAATCTTGAATACGGCATGCTCCATTCCGATTTTGTGAAAGAGCTCACCAATTTCTCAAGTATTACGTTGTGACTGAAAGCTGTGGTTTTTAAAACAAAACTAGTTTTATTACTTCTTCTAAGCATAATCACTCACCAACAACCACCTTATTGGAGCTAGGCTTTTTATTTCTGCTATTCGTTTCAATTAGGCCACATGACTCTTCTCTAACACGCGTGAGATCGGTGACCATCAACTGCAACGGACTTAAATTTTCTACCGGCAGAGTCAAGGTTTATTTGTTTAGACTCTAGGTTCAATTTGTTGCTTCAAATGCTAGTGCCACACTCAAGTCAATAGATGTTCGACCGCAGAAATCGACTTCACAACATTGCAGAAGTATATTTTGTGCGATACGGATTAACGTGAGTTTGCAAAGTTATAAACTAATTCGGGCGAGATTTTATACATTAGAACCACATCCGCATGCAAAAATGCGACCGAGTTAGCTTTTAAGCGTAAGCAAACAAGAAGTTCAAGGAAAATTGTTTTTTTGTGTGTTAATATGCAACCTGATAATTACGACTGCAAACAAATGATTTTCTGCTTGAAAATGATGGAGGAATTGAACACACTGTTTGAGAAAGATGAAAACACATGTTCATCACAGCAATAAACCTGTTTTTTATTCCTAGATAACACATGTGTATAAGTTTTCTAATTACTTGACTCTTTCTAGGCTGACACGCAAATTATGCACTATTGTTTCACCGGAAATATGGAGGCTGTTATGTGTTTCCTGTTGATGTCTAGCACGTAACCAAAACGCATTTCCACTCGCGTGAAACGAACTTGAAACAGCAGATAGGATTACATATCTCCCGGTTGTCCAACTGTTCTCAAATTGTATTCTCTGTAATTGTGCTGATGAGGTTGAATATGCGTTTCACTTTTAGACCAAAAGATGAACGTAGACTATGACAGAGCACTCGTGAAGTTGACAGGATCAATCCCGCTCAACGATAGCAGAGTCGCTGCGGCTAAGCTGCCTGATCCTAAGAAAGATTCGGAGTGGCCGCCTTACAATATTCAGTGTGCAATCTCTGGTTGAGGTTGTACACATAAGAGTACCGCGGGACGAGAGGTGGCTCATGCTGTGTTGATGAGAACCACGGGAAACAAGAATGTGTAGATGTATGTCACAACGAATTCGAATAGAAGCCTGAAGTGAGGTTCTGCGCCGAACATTGCAAAGGTAATGGTGCTATCTGTCTTATGAGTTTTGTACAATACTCACCTCTACCACATTTATAAATTATGAGGCTTACTGTTAAATTGTTGCTCATGGATAAAAGGTGCCACTGGATACTGGAAACATAAATGAATGCAAAAGGTTTTAAACGGTCCCCAAACGTTTCACCTCGCCCTGTCTGTTTTGAATGACTTTTGAATACTTTGGTAACTTAGAGAATAACCGTTGTTTTATAAACCTATGAAGTTCAATCTACTAATTCTTTTGTAGTTTTGTCCAGCTGATTTGTGGAAATGAATCCTTATAAGAATCTTGCATTGTGAACTAACTGGTTCACAACTGATCAGATTAACCGGGACAATAGTAGCAGTTATGCAATTCCTACGTAGAAAGACATAATGGAGAGATTCATAGGTACTTAGCTTCCATAAATTGATCGCAAGGAATGAAAACAGTTTGTTTTTTCATTCAGACTGAGAGTGAGTCGGGAAACTGCTCATTGCCAATAGCAGGTTGCACGATTATTCTACATAAATCGATGACCCCCTGCAGAAATTGGACGCACAAATATTGGGAAAATAGTCTACATTAACAAAATTCTGAGGGCTTTAACGCCTTCTTATTTTGGATGGTATGTGTTATTGAATGACATTTGGTGAAAATTTACAACAGATTTAGCACGCAAGTATCAGTCTGATATCGAAACTGTGGCCATTCCTGTTTTTGACTCCAAGTAAAAATACACATTTATTTGGGATATAACATTGAACTATATTTGCCCTATGAGTCCTTCTAACTTATCGTGTCAAAGTGTAACCTCTCTCTTTATTAACTTACAGGGGGACAGTGAAAGTGGTCTAGTGTGCAATTATGCTTCGCAGTACTATGTCAATGGCATTTTATTAACGAATGCTGTGGGAGCGGAAAAATTACTATCGTTTTTCGTAAAACTGAGCTACTTCCTGGATTAAATAAACCATATTATTCAGACAAATTGATTTGTCGTTTCTAAACGGTTGTGGGTCAAATGGTGTAGCGTGTGTCAATAAAATACAAACACTAACACAATTGACTCGTGCATGTGATCGGCCAGCTGTATTGGAGAATATGAACACAATGGATGAAAATGCGATACCACAGTGGTTTATCAAGTTGACTAAATTTTCGGCATTCCACGGTTTTGTGATTGTCAATTAATCGAAAGTGCGTATTAACTTCCGACTACCCCAGTGAGGTAATTCGCTCATGAGTTACAATAGTTTTGCTCCATCACGAATATAATAACACATGTTTACAGATCAAATACAGAACGATAGCAGTGGCTCTTTGGCTCACACGAGAGGAATTTTTAATGATGGTGCAACACGTTCAATCACGTGAAGGGCTTTACTACGCCATTTATTGACAGTGTTAAAGTCATGTATTTTTTCAGTTTAAAGAATTGCTAATGATATGTAAGTGTTATCCGTCATTCCAGCTTTCTAAAATTTTGCACATTGCACCTATCGTGTCAAAACATATTAGTGGTAAAATATTCAACACAAAATTTGAATTTGTTTCTTGTTCTCTATTGTTAAAGAATTGGGCAAGCTATTTCGTTGTTATTACTTCGCGTGTTTTCCTGTTTTGTGCATTGTCTGCCTTTGCATTAAATACATAATCGTAGTTTATTGAAGTGCGACAACAGTCACAGAGGTGGTTATGCGCTTCTGACGAAATTTGACCTTCAGTCTCCTATTAGTTGTGACACCAATGCTTACAAAAATTGTAGTGCCACCTAGCAGCTTGATGATGACTGAGTTTCTGCACACCTTTAGCCAATGGTTTTAACAACAGCATAGACCTTTAAACGCTGTTGAATCAGAAGTTAGAAACACGAGTAACCTGTTAGTGAATTACAAAAACCGTCAAATGCGAGCATGTTTTGCTGCTACGTCGGCTTCCAGCTAACAATAACTTGTTCATTTGTAAAGCAAATAATCCGGATGATGGATTTACTTTCAGTGGGTTACGGTAGGTCACTGAGACTATGGACTAATCACGCTTTCTAGTATTTGTGTTTTAACACGTAGAGCTGGCTTGGATCAAAGGACAGTGGCCATCAGAACATACGGCAAGTATAGCGCACCGAAGTGATACACAACAACTCTGAGCATATAAGCTGAATCAGTAAGTTGTCAAGTGGTCAGAAAGTGTCTAGCAACTGCGGTCACTGTCTGCATGTGTTCTATCATTATTACTTTCCTTTGGTAACACATATTTTTGTAAATGCTGAGGTACGCGTACCCTCAGCGTGCACGTTGATTACCTTTGGATTGCCTGAATGTGAATACAGTTGCATGTAAACTGGTAAACATAACGTGAGGTGTCACTGACGGGTCGGTCTGGAATAAACTCAGTGGAAGTCTCACAATTTGACCGTTTATGCGGAATTTAGCTACGCCAGAATTTCGTGAAATTGAAATTCTTATTATTGTATCATTTTACGAGTGTTATAACAGTTTTCAAAAAGAAGCCTTATGTCTGACCCACTCCTGCCGATGGTGATCTTTGTCTGTCGCAACTTTCTGTGAAACGTTCAGGATAAACACTCGCCCGCAGAACAGAAATGGTTAAGTCTTGTCTCTCAGCAAGAACCACCAAAATACAAGTTACTCCTGCTAATATGAACAGCGAATTAACGTATGTTCGTCCATGCCGGACCGGTGTGAATATGCAAAAGTATGATTACTGATGGACCGCGTGGACCTTCCATAGACAGACTAAATTCAAAGTTCTTCTCCGCCACTTGTGAGTTCATCTTCAAATGTTACACAGTCGTTAACCCGAAATTCACACGTACTCTTCTGGTTAGAGCCGGTTCAAAACTGTGTTATATGTGCAAACCTAATTATCTAGCAACCTGAGGTTGTCCCGGGCCTAAGTCGCAGCGTTTGTCAATCAGATCACACGACTGTACATTTTTGTTTTTGTTGTTGGTTCCTTCTTGATACTCCTCCCAAGTACTGTAGTCGTTGATGCGAAGGTTTTTCATGTCATTGGTTATTTGATGCTGACAAGCCAACACGAAGTGCCAACATCTATCAGTGCTTTCATCTGATTGTACACCACTTCTAGGGTCACCCCATAATTTTCAACCGTAGACACAGTTCAACCAGGAGAGAAGCAAGAGTAATCGGAAAGTGTACAGTGATTGACAACACAAATGGTACACTTTAGTGTGCTGTAGGATGTTGAAAAGAATGAAAGCCAACTCGAACTATTCTCCCATGCAGCAGTCACTGAAAGAATAGGTAATCGCTAACCATTCGCAAGACCCAACGGAAGTTACAAATCCCAACAAAGAACAGCAATTTTCTTAGTTAACCCTATTAACCGTGAACACAAGGAGGACAGGTGGAATTAACAACGTAGCCAAGTAGGCATAGTGATATATTTCTGCTTTCGCAACTCATTGGCACCATCTGACAACGTAAAGCAGAGGCACATGAAACCTAATCTAGCTGGCATGCTTGTTGCTGTCGCGATGTTCCACATGCAAACCATCAAAGGGACTTTCTTTGTAGTTATAAAAACGCTAGTGTTAGGTAGTAAGATACCCACACCAAACTTTGTCCAAATGAAATCAAGCAGTTTAGGCGTCATGTTTAACACGTTGTTGATAAATGGATTTATAAAAACACAACGTTACGAGCAAGTTGTAATACTCTGCGTTTCAATCGCCTCGGGTGGCCTCTCTCAGGAGTATTGTAATCGATACCATATTAACAAGAAAATAGATATGAACTCTGTGATTCCGAGTAATTTTTTTTTACAAATCTCTCCGTTCTCCCCAATCCGTTGCCTGAAATGGTTGCAAAAGTGAGAGAGACATCTGCATATGCATATTGGGCAATTTTATAAAGACAAGAGAAGCAGAGTAACGTCTAATCTTAATGACGTTGCAGAGTGACAGAGCATTAATATTACATATTGCTTTTCTGTACATAGCAACGATGATGGATTGCTTTCTGTACTTCAAAGCCGGTTTGCTTACAGTGTTGTTGTTTGCCATGGCAACTATCAGTTTCGTATTACAGCATTCCCTGTCTCGAATACGTGGTTGATGGCAAAGTGTTTCTAGCTCTTTCCGAGCAAATTTCATCAATCTATAGTGTTACTGATGAGTTGTCGGGGATTTGGTTAATTTCAAATTGAACATCACTCACAATTGATCGCAGCTGTCGCATTCCCATAGACTTTCCAGTCGACCCATTTCGAAAAGAAGCACTAGACTCGAGTTTCGCTCTCATTAGAGCTCGTCAGTAGTGCATATCATCGTCACTGCCGGGACTTGAACCACGGACATGCTGTTCATGAGGCAACCGTGTTTACCACTGCGACATTGACCTCACATTAGGCACGACCGAATTATCATATGTGAACACAACCACTTTCGCTTGTGAGTAATGATCAGGTTGCCCGATCGTCTCGAAATGGAGACACAGTTACTGTCTGTTAACTCTAATCGATAACTCCGCGATTAGGACTTCCTAGACAGGTCGAAATCTCCGACTGGAAAGTCTATGAGAATGCGACAGCTGCGATCAATTGTGAGTGATGTTCAATTTGAAATCTATAGTGTCGTTAATAAAAGGAATGAAAATAAGTCACGCTTACTTATGGGTTTGCACAAATGTTACGTTCACCTAATTTCATTTTCTCGTTGAAGAAAAGAAATATCGCTTTCTCACCTCTTTATACATACTAGTGTAAACTCACGTCCGTGGTACAATGCCTAGCCGTCTACTGGGCTTTCTTGCAACAATCGTTGACTTGTGCCGTTATCTTCTAGGCAATCACCCATCTTTAATACGGATGCGTTTCTGATAGGCATAGGTTCCGCGCTTTACTCTAATGGAAATCAATTATTTCAACACCTCAACATTTATTGGTCTACTATAATGCGGCTTCGATTAAACTCAGACCGAATCACTTGCGGTTTATTGCCTTATTATTCTTCTTCACCATTATCTCGGTTTGACCCGTGGCTAATTTTTCCGATTTGGAGATATCACAGTTTAAATTTCGTCACAACAAATCGTTTAACAGTGCAACATTGGCCTCTCCGTATACGCTTAGTACATCCAATATTTACTGTCCAAGTACATACAACATGTTGACGACGTCTGCCATAAAACTTCTTTTGCACAGAATGGAAATTCTAATTGTTATTTAATTTTTGAAAAATGGACTGTCTGGAAGAATTCAAGATTTTTTACCAGAAATAGTTTCATTCCGTTATCCTGACCATTTTTGGGGGATGGAATGTGAATAGGAAGCGGGAATTTTCAGAACTTTCCACTCTTCATTCGGTGTTTCAATATTTCCTAGTCCGGCATTACGCGACTATGCACAGTAGTGAGACTGTCACATCTGTCAACAGTGCATTTTTGAAGCACCTAATAGAGCATGGTGAATGGTCGACCTTAAATGCGCGCTTTCGGTTGTCTTCAAAATAACACAGGTGCTTAGCAAACGGCTCAGATAAGCAACCTTGCTTATAGCAGCAGCGATCAGGATTTGTCCGTTGAAACCAAATTTATGTTGAAAATTGAGTTCCTGAACAACTCTGCAGTTGCGCTACCCGCATCAATGACAATGATGTATCCACTCTGGACATAGTCCGCTATCTTCGCCCACCCCCCTGTGTTGTTACTCAACTGTTTAGTCGTTTTCTCCCTGCCTGACAGTTTTGTCTGTGTACTACGTTTTCGTTGTTTAATATATCGAATAGGTAGTTAATTAACTGTTATTTCAGTTGAGCTCACTGACACCGAGCGTTAACCGGCCGGTCGAAATTTTGCGCAACTTATCAGGCGTGAAAATGCCAGAATAAATTATCGCAATGGAAGTGCTTTGCGACGTCTGTGTCATTCAATATCGCCCATTCGAGAAAATTCGATTCCTGTTACCAGAAAACATTTTTACTATGTGAATTTTTGGAATGTTTTTTCATCGTCAAATTTGCAACTGCCACGGTCTCATCGTGGTTGCTGGAATCATTAAAGGATGGGAGACTTGCGACAGGAGTCAAATGTGACTTGTTATCCAACGGCCGATGTTGGATGACGTTCAGCCACATTCATCTCCCGGATTTGTTCGATGTTTGACGTCTCAATCCCTGCTGCATTAGACGCAACCTGCATAACTGACGACTTATCAGAATCACAGGCATCGAAATTTCTTGTATCTAGTTTTGTCGTCACGACGAACTGGTGACTGGCCTGCTACATGCATTGTTGTTCTGTAGATCGGGGTATAGTTAGTCACTGTTTGAAATACGTACTAGCACACGTTCGTCACACAGACTGACCGTGAGTGTAATCACTGGCAAGTTCATTACGTGGTTCTACACTAAAAAACAAATAATAATTTTAGTAACAGAGACAGCATACTCGAAAGTGACCTTGCAGTACATCTAATAGAACACTTGTCGCGTTCGGGCATATTATTTATGCTGCTCGTTTGAACCTTTCATAAGTCCAAACATTTCACGAGTAAATCTCATCGAAACCTCACTGAGTCTTATTTCACTAATTCCAACGTTTTCTGGACTGGACAATAAAGACACGCTGCTATTTGTGCTGATATAATGGAGAAGTATGGTGGTGCCGACAAACGTGTTCATGTCTTATTGTGGGCCCTCCAGTATGGTAATACAGTATTTAGTCCCATTACTGAAGCAACCTAACCTCCCATTCGTTCAACTCAATCGAATCGCTGTTAGGCACGACGTGTCTGCCTTCTCATTACTGTTGTTCTATTACATCGTTGATTATAAGTTGTGTAATTGCCCTCGAGAGATAAATTACCTGCTTTGCTTAGTTCGGTTGTGATTACTGTCGAGTCGAAGCTAGCTCTGGGGTTGAGTTAAGTTAACTACTTCATTTCTGTATTCCTGGAATCATCACATTTTCTCACCTATCTAATGAGATAGCGATCCGATAGAAAATGTGATGTCACATCGATTTGCTAGTTTCACATGGTTATATCGGAAATGTGTTGTGCAAAATGGAGATTCCAAGGATGAGCGGAAAGGAAACAAGAAGGGATTTTGCCATCACCAGCTGTAAATAGCACTGGAAAAGTATGATGATTGCTAACTGGGGAAGCTTGGCACTGCCATTAAGGTCAAGGGTTGTTACAACACAATCGTTCAATTCAGACAGGTTGTTCCCTACTTAATCATTAGTCAGCTGCCCCTTATCATAGAGAACGTAACCCACAAGGAAAAGAACGTGGCCCTTGCTTCAGCTCCCATGATTCACTAAGTATTCTGTAATGTCAGTAGGTTTAACCACAGTCAAAAGTAAAACAAGGCTCGCATCAACGGGGTCTTCACGAAAATAACATTGAATATCAGCATGTTTCAGGTGAAGATCGCCATTTGTTGGATCTTGTGGGTGATCTAAGGTAGAGATAGAGCTGAACTTTGAAAGGTTTAAATTATCCTGAGTAGTTTGCTCACATACTGTTCAGGATATAGGGAAGTGGTTGGTCATACTTGCAAGTACGTGTCACCACACTTTCTGCGGACGAATTGACCTGGAATTGAAATGTCAACAAAGGAGATAGAGGACTACACCGGGGAGCAATACCTTGTGGCGTATTGACAGATATTTGTCTTACGTCATTAACTGATCATGGAGATTCACTAGTTACTACATCTTTCTGCCGAAGACCCTGAGAAGCAGATGTCAGACAAAAGAGGAGGACGTGCCCTACTTGAAGACCACGTGGGGCAGTAAACCACTTGTGATAAACTTGTAATTCAGGCAGGTATTCTCGTCAATATTGCTTCGCAAACATGCAAATGGTGTTCGGCTTACCTACAACTCCTGGTATAACGCTCTGACCATGAAATTTTGTCGTTTAAAAACCGCGATTAGTCTGAGACAATAACGCATCAATTGGTCTCAGCACCTTTGAATTTTGAGGATCATCATAGATGGACAAGAGCGAACGACTGTTGGTTATTCGTTCCACCTCCTCAGTGCAAATAAGCAACGCATCCCTATTCATAACGTGCTGTGAATTGATGAAAGTAGATACCAGCCGGATGGTTATCAGCATTCTTTTCCACCTTGATGACTGGCTTCAGGTGGATTGGAGTGCCAGTGAATTTTACCGATTAGCAAACAATCAACAATGTTTTTTGATCCGAAGTTTGCATCCTATCCATTTCTGAATCTACTGCTACAAACTTGGTCTTGTCGTCCCTATACGTAGCATCTCGAGCGCTTCGTCTACCCATAAACCAAACAAGTAGCATAATGAAAATATTACATTATAGTGGGTGGGCAACCTCCAAATGAATAGAACGCGTCTTAAAGCAGGTAAACACAGCTGCAACGCTTGTGTTTGCTTCGGCCTTTCCTGACATCCAACGGACTAAAGTAGTCCGCTTCAGTGTATGTGCGTGGATACCTGTTGAAATTTATTCTAGCTATTGGTAATGAAGTCTTCAGCTTAATTGACATCTATAGCACTTACCAGCCACGCGCTTGACAGTTGCCATCCGGATGACCAGCTGGAATTTCGTCCGAATGGATGTAGGTACATGTGTGGCACCCACGTGATTTTTCATCTCGTGGTAATGTTTAATTATAAGGTCTGTGGCGTTGTTGTGCTGTCGTAAAACAACGGGTTTTGTGTCGTTCTGTCAGGGTCATCAACGACAATGATAATTATGAGTATTTCTTAACGCATGCTATCGGGTGCTTGCGACCACTGCAGAAAATTGCAGCCGATACAAATTAAATAATTGTGTCGTATGACATATTTGAAATCCGTCAGCAGAAGAGACGTGGTCAGATAAAAAAGAATGGCACTTCACAAAACCCTGACGGAAAACGCCACAATATGGCAAACAATTTAGCAGACTGCGGCGCAAGACTTTGTTGATTGCTCGGAAGCGTCCAAGAGATGAAAATCTCGCAAACAAATTAGCGTTGTGTTTCAAATAATATAATAGCTATCCAAGCCTCTTTAAAACTCTAAATGTTGCTAATGGTTCTGACTTCATTCGAAAGTTCACTACAATTATAAGATTATTTTACAATAAATAAGCTAGGGCATATTTGTTTTTTGAACCGGCACGGTTGATAACGTAAGACCATTATTTCTTTAACCATATGAGGGGCTGTGCTATAAGTGAAGGTAAAACACTGAAGTGGTGACGTACAAATGTATCAGCTTAAATAGAAGTGTAGGGTTCGGCTTTAGTCTCCGTAACCAGATTGGATCAGTACCCAGTTTTCGACAAGGTTCTCTGTAAAGAAATGAAGGCAAACATCTTAGTGAAATTTTGGTAAACGATCGTTGAAGATTTCTTAACACGAACCCATCAGATTTGTATAAATGGAGTTAAGAGAGTGTTGAATACTTCAGATGAGGTTGAGTATACACTTCCTGAACGGCCAGCCTTACAGCCAGTAGACTGAATGTCTTTCTGATGTTGCCTATTACCGTTTTCGTTTTGCTACCCGAAAGCACCTTCAATTGCTCTGAACAGATTTGTGCACACCTATTAAGAGAAATCGAAAGAGTTTGGCTACCGTACTCTCAGATATCAGGCGGAGGTGGATGTATCAATATCATGGCCATATAGTGAGACAGAATTATTGGCTAGTTGACAGCCACAAGTAATAATGTTCGACTTTTTTCACTGAGATTATCATCAGCCATGATATTTTCACCACGTCTTCAAGGATGCTAGGTAGTGTCTAATATTTTGTAGAAAAAAGATGAGGTTGCTGGGCCAGTAGAGTGTGTAACGATTTTGATATCGTCAGCAGACAGAAAAAGATTGCCATGTCAAGTAACATCGTACACGTCATTTATGTGCATGAGGTAAACCAACAACCTTAGAAAGTTTCCTCGACTTACCGCACTAGTTACTACTAGGTAAACACGTGACTGACTCGGCTGAATTGGCCAGCGGCAGGTGTAGCGTTTGTAAAGCATTTTGTACTGCATAATTCTCATTTTTTCCTCATATTTTTCACGTTCCTCAAATTCACAATTACACTCGTTTAAATCATGTGGGTTGGTTCAACCAACAATACAAATTATGCTTCCAAGGTCGCTAGCCCTGTTTTCTCTCTCTGCATTCAGTGTCCTGTGTGTACATATTTTGGGAGAGTTATCGGCTAACGGATTCCGCATTTACTTCAGCACACTTCCAAACTCATCTGTTGTCGGAATCATCTTCGTTTTGACATTTAAATTTACCTGGAAACTGTACGACAGATCGCATCAGTTGGATACTCCATTCTGTGTGGTGCAACTCTAAACGACACACCTTCACAAACAACTATGAGTCAGTTGTTTTCATCTTTTCATCACTTTTTAATTTAGTACTTACACCTGAATTGTATATAACGTTCAGATCCACTACACAGGCCAGGTGTCAGTCTACCGTTTCTACTCCCTCCACGGACAAAAATTACAAACTTCAGTGAATGGAACATTTTTGTGGGACCAATTTTATCATTGTGCAATGATCACCATTAACTTCAGAATGGTATTTTCCACTGCGATAGGTATATCCGACTTCAGAATGGATGATTGCCATTCTAGTGTAAATTTTATTCATTCAAGATAGATCGACGGATCTCAGTTATTTGATTGCTACGTTCATCTGGTTTGGTTGTGTAGTGACCAGCGATCATGTGACTTCTCTAAAGATCCCGGCTACAACCGCATTTTCCCGCTTGTCTGTTCTGTACGCATGGTTCTGTGTACGCCTGCAGTAGGAAGCCTGATACGAACTCAGTGCCGTTTTCTTCAGTCGTGCAACTAATTGCACGCAGTAAATGTTTGCTCTTTCCCTAACGACTCATTTATTATTTCATTCTCCAAGGTCGTTTAACCGGAACACCTTCATGCGTTCTTTAACGCATTCGAGGGTTCCACGCACGTTTCGTTTGGTGCGCGTTTGAGCGCCGCCGAGTGGTCTGTAGCCCACCTCACGTCTCTTCCCTCTCTCCTCTTGGTTGCCGCTGTTCGTTCCAGACAAGAATACAGCTAGCCATTCATCATATTTCCAAACATTGCTGGAAATATACGGTTTGTTTCAAAACCCCGCTGAGTTTTCTAGTCCGATGACTGTTGAGACTACGTTTGGATTTTTCTTTAGGAAAGGCGTATTAAATTGTTAGTGGACGAGGCTGTAGCGCGTACTCACTTGTCCACTACAGTTGCTTTTCACAATATTGTTCTTGTGTTGTTTTACGGATAACTGTGGATAATAACATCATATCAATCTAAGTGTATTTGTGATATAACGCGGTTTCGTTATTCAACAAAAACATGCTATAGACAGAGGTGGAAACTGGAAGTTTCAACTTGGACGGTCCGGTTTTGTAAGGCACAAGTTATTTTTGATTTGTTGGTGCCCATATATCCTAAAGCCTTCTGGTTGACACATTGTTGATGCATCATGAACCCCGCACAAATGTTATATTTTCCTGTCACTAAACACAGTCGAATACACCGGAAAAATCTGTTAAGTAGGAGACTATGATATTTTTTCCACAGAATGTTGACTGTTGACGTAGTCAAGCCTCGTCCGTTACAAGTCTTGTTGGTTCATATTGTTACTTCACAAGTGAACAGCTTTTATCTCAGAAGATGATTCTTCATAGAATTCTAGTGTTGCTCTTTTCTGTTTTCTCCATGTTCCCTCATGTCTTGTGGGTTACTTTCTCGAGCTTTCCTGTATTCAATTGCCCTGTCGTATGCAGAACGCTGGATTTGGAAATGCTTCCAACTTATATGGGAGTGACCACTACTTGCTGGTACTCCTTGGACTTTATTATGTCAATTTTTAATCTGAAATATGCAGATAATTTGTCCTTATCGCAACGGTTATCGTTTTGCTGTTAATTTTTGCGTGTTCGTTGGTCACACAGATAAATTTTCTAGAAATATGTTCGTGTTAGAGTCAGTTCGCAGGGCCATTCGAGACGCTGATCCCTGTACCGGCTCGAGTAAGATCACTTGAATGCGTCTGTAGTAAACGACTCGTGGCAACAATGATTCTGATAAACTAACTCATCCGTTCTTGCTAAATGAAATCGCTGGTTAATAAACATCGATTGCGAGAGAAGTCGGTGGACTGATATTAACAGTCCGCAAGCGTTAGATTACGAATGACTCAAATTACATTATCAGTTGAAGCAAATAACCAGGAATGTCAGGACAATGCCCTCGGCGTGACTGGTCGACTCAGGTGCTACTTTGGCCAACTGGGGATCGACTTCAGCTTACTTGGAAACGACTTCGGATTCTGTTGCACGCATGCTGGGATCCGACTCTTTGGCAACTCTTGTCAGAGTCTGGCGGACCCCGGGCCTGATTTGGCATGTTTTACGGGTAGTTTTGTTTGTGAGCATTGCTTTCTTGTCTTGACTATTTGGACGCGGCCTTCAAGACATGACGAAAACCAATCACATGGAAGAATTTGTACGCCAAAAGACGCCGTTTTTATCAAGAAGCGCTTTTGAGGCAGGGGATCGAAAGCGTTCTGCATGACTAAGATTATGACAACTACCGCATTTCATGCGTCCGCGGACCTGGACATATGGTATAAGGATTTCAGCTGACGTCATGCAAGAGTACTTACTGAAGGAACCGTCATATGGGAAAATCATAAGGTTTCGTGACCTTGAAACTCAACAGTACAACATTTTTAACATCCTTTTCAACCACTTTGGAGCAGGCTCATTTGTGGTTGATGGGGCGATAAATGTTAATGTCCTGCTTTGGGACCAATTTTGTACCAAGGTAAAATGATAGACTCCTTCAATGGAGGAGGAGGATGTTAAATAAAACTGATAGGCTGATCAGATTGAGTAAAAGACTAGGTATATCCTCATTTCCTTGCCTGATAGCCACTGGTAGGATACCAGCAAGTCCGGCATGAATTGTAGGCTCAGTAGTGGCTAACCGACAGTGAATACTTCTAACGTCAATCAGAACATCTTTTATTACTTTGTTTGTTCTCGGCAGAGTATTACCTTGTATAATGATGTTTCCTACGATAAACGAAACACCTAAGTGTCACCTGAAGATTTACAAATCTCAAGAAGGTCTTCAATAGCCGTCTCACCTTCGAAAGTAAAACCGTTGGTGGAAAAATCCTCCATGGAGTTCCTCTGTCTAATCATTTGCATCAGTTTCATGCTTCCCTTCTAGGTACCGAATGCAAGCTTCCCTTTATTTATATGTGGAACTTGTGTTCTGTGTTCTATCCATTCAAACACGTGGCATATTTGCACTACGACGGATAATTCCAATATAACTCTGTCTCGTCTTAAGCATTTGAAGTTTGTCAGCCTCTTCCACAATAAAGGTTCTCTTGTGCATAATAATCAACGCGTTTTGACGTTATGAGGGCCAGAATGTTGATACAACAAGTGAAATGTTTGATGAATCCCTACGTTGCGTTATCGTCTGATGTGGGACGTTTGCGGCCGCGAAGACATTGTAGTTATCCGTAGAAAACTGGGCTATGTAGTCAAGCTGTCGAGTTTCTCGAGATGAATACTCACCAAAATAATTCCGTAAAGCGTATGCAATAGGCCTGTGGTTTCTGAAGTTAATGGAATCACGGCTCTTGGGTGTTTGGAGAAAATAGCGCACAACCCGACATACAGCTAAATTTTGCGCCTGAAAGTGACTTATTGCGTTTGAGAGTCGCTGAGGCGTTGAGATGAAAATACAGTTGGCTGTAATGCTCTCATAACTATTTGCTGCAGCACTTCGCCTGTGGTTGTATCTGATGCATCCAGAGCGATGTTGACCAGAGCATCTGGCTGTTAGTAGTGCAACATGACTTCGAAGGCCAGTGCCTCCTGTGTCTTAATGAAGACCATAGTGATTTCGGTAGTTGAGTACAAAGTACGTTTACTGTGATGGTTCCAGGAATACAGGATTGAAGTAGGTAAATTAGCTCAACCACAGAGCTAGCTTCAACGCAATAGTAATAACAACCGGACTAGGCAAAGCAGGTAATTTTATCCGTCGAGCGCAATTGTACAAGTTATAGTCAGCAATGTAATGAAACAACAGTCATGAGAAGTGGGTTCAGTGACAATCACCACATCCGCCACAGTTCAAATGAGAGTCAGGATTGTTATAGTTTCTGCGTTGTTTAT
Source organism: Paragonimus heterotremus (assembly GCA_013368495.1). Lineage (NCBI taxonomy): Eukaryota > Metazoa > Platyhelminthes > Trematoda > Plagiorchiida > Troglotrematidae > Paragonimus > Paragonimus heterotremus. Next base: position 7,761 of record LUCH01003050.1, on the reverse strand, counting down.
TTTTGATATGTTCAGAGAGTCGCCACTGCGGTGATTCGTTCTCAATGGCATCTTCGACCGGAGGACCTGAACCTGGAATAGACTCAGAAACATCAGCATTATTAATAGGCACTACAGAGGTAGAGGTAGGTAAGTTATACACAAGGTGATCGATATGTCCACGATGGGCAGACCCATCATCTATATCGAGTATGCGACACATTCGACAACCCAGGTGATGGAGGACAATTCCTCGAGATGATCGGAGGTCATTGCCACGATGATATACAACTTCAGCCGATTCCAAACTAAGCATGTTGGTTCGAAGGACACGGTTTTTAAACAGCTTAGCTGGACTGCTTCCGGTTTTTGAATGGTCAGAATTTCGGTACTGCATTAAGAAGTTATCCACACTATTCTCCAGTTCCTCAAAACTAGACTTGATCGCACTTTTCAGAATACGAACAAAATTCTCAGCAGAACCGTTAGACTGGGGATGTGTTGGTGCAGTCAGCAGATGTCGACATTCTACCTTCTTCAGCCAATCTTCAAACTTCTGCGCGGTGAAATGAGTGTCATTGTCAGTGACCAACGCACATGGTACTCCTTCCCGACTGAAAGTTTTCCTCAATGCAGTCTGAGTGAAGTCTGCAGTTGCTGAAGACGTAAAATAAACTTCCGGCCAACGTGCATATGAATCAAGGATAATCGAAGCATAGTATTTATTCAGGAATGAACCACAGTAATCAGCATCTATTCGTTGCCAAGCTTCACAAGTCATTGACCAAGGTGTCCATTTTGATGGTTGCGACTGCGTTTTTTGTAAACACTGAGCACAAGCTCCAGAAATGTTATATAAGTCAGCATTCAATTCTGGCCACCAACAAATCAGACGAGCCAATGACTTCATCTTTTCAATTCCCAAATGATCGAAGTGCAAGTCATCTAGTACTGCGGATCGTAATGTGGGAGGAATAACGATTCTATCACCAAGACACAATAATCCGTCGGGAGTAACACAGAGCTTATCACGACGTTTGTAGAATGCAGGAAATTTTCGCCGAACACCACAATTCCAATGAGTGCGTAATGAAGTAAAAATGGCATGGTAGTACTTTGGTGTGTCACAAATCAAATCAGAACGAGATACCGGAAGTGGCTGAGTCAATGAACAATCTGAATCGCCACCTTCTCCAGAGTCAGCATATCGAGATAAATAGTCAGCATGGGGAATGGATTTTGCACTACGGTGCTGAATGTTATAGGAATAAGCAGCCGAAGCAACACTCCATCGCTGAACCATTGTCGCAGAAGACTTGGCAAGGGATTTTTTAGGATTATAAATGAATTTCAGAGCTTCATGATCAGTGACTACAGTGAAATGAGCACCGAACCAGTATTTGTGAGGTCTGGTGACCGCCCAGTAGACCGCTAATGCTTCCTTTTGTGTTTGTGCATACCCACGCTCTGCTTGAGTGTGAAATCTAGAAATACAAATAACAGGATGGCCCTCTTGCTCTAGCACAGCTCCAACACCCGTTGGTAACGCATCAGTAATCAATGTTGATGGCAATTTTGGAGAAAATGTGCGTAATACTGCATCGGAAGACAGGAACTTTAACAAAACTGGGAGAGTTCGTTCATGTAAATCAGTCCAAACAAAATTATCTTGAGGAAGAAGATCAAACAAAGGTTATGCCTTGTCAGTGAAGCCAGGAATGAATCGAGAGTGATACTGAAGAGAACCCATCGAAGAACGAAACTTATCAAGAGATTTTGGAGTGGATACCCTGAACAGAAGCGAAAAACTATCAGGATCAAGAAGATAACCATTCTCATCAACAAGAAACCCTAAACATGAGAATTTGGATGTACCAAAAATATACTTGGAAGAATTAACAGCAACGTTTAAAGAGCAAAACGCTTGAGTAAAGCATGCAATCTTTAATCGTGAATAGACATGGTTGGCGCGTGCAAAATAATGTCATCCTGGTAAATGGAAACCCCCTCTAAATTGGCAGTAATGGTGTTTATAACATCTTGAAATATGACAGGTGATACCCTCAGACCGGAAGACAGAAAATTACACCGAAACAATCCGAAAGGAGTATTGATGGTTGTTAATGCACTGGAGGCCTCATCAAGTGGAATCTGCAAAGAAGCGTCCTTTAAATCGAGTTTCGAAAAATATTTTGAGCCGTGAAATTGGTGCAGAATGTCCTCTGGTTCAACAGTGGCACAACTCCTCTGCAAAAGCAACCTGTTGAGCGTACTTCGGTAATCATTGCAAATTC
>LUCH01003049.1:43902-76959 GCA_013368495.1 Paragonimus heterotremus | reverse complement strand
TATCACAAATTTTCAACAACTTTAATAGTTATGAATTATTTTTTAACCAAAAGATAACGGAGATATTCACGTTCTGCCGATTACACGCAGCCGTAAACACAGAGTCGACGCAATATTGGCATCCGTGTTTCTGAAACTCCGAAACTATCCAAGCAGGTCCTTGCTCACTTTGGCGAATACTAGCTCTTTTAAGAGGCGTTCTTTCAGGCTAAATAGTCAACACAGCTGGCTCGAGTCTAGAAAAACTTCTCAGTAGGGTCTGAAAGGCCTGGTACTCTGCCAGAATGCGTAATTAATGCGACAGTGGTTGCGTGCGAACTTCGCCTGGATCACTAACTCAGCTCTTGATCCGCGCCATAGCGTGCTGTATTGCACATACCCGCGTGCGTCTGTTTGTTTGTTGAAGAGGTGACATCTAGTCGGGCGTACACACCAAAGTATAAAATTACATGAATAGCAAAAGCGGGCATGCATTCGTCCTACATTCTAGCCATTTGAAACAACTAAGAAAAGTTGCGACGTATACGTATCAGTGTGGTAGAGATTCCTTGTCTGGAAAAACGGAAACATCGGAAGTCGTCACATTCTGCTTCCATGTACTACTCAGTGAACCACTGGGAGCCATATGAATAAGGCTTGCCTCTCACTCCCCGTGTTATGCTCTGCAGCGGCCTAGACTATGTTCATCTAGAAAAATCTGTTGCCTTTTATTCTACCCTAGTTCACCATTACTAAAAGTGAATATTCAAGAGAGTTTCCATTATCTTCGTAAGAATGATTCATTGATTGAACAAGTTAAGCGCGGTATCGCAAGGCGAGTGAGGGACCGTTGATACCTGCGTTATCAAAGCAGACCTCATGGGTTGAATCTGTTTGACCTAGAGTTTTGGCGGATTAAGGAAGATATCATATTAGCCTACAAACTGTCAACTAACTTCAGTCACCATTTCTTATCAGTCTTATTCAGACTCGAGTGCGCAAACTCAGGACGAAATAGTTTTTGTCTTTGGCATCAGCTCCACCGTTTGCTTCGTCAGCGTCACTCCTTTGCATTCCAAGTTGTCCTCCTCTGAATCGACTTGCTAGATGTTGTTTAAGCTCCGACTCTTAAACCGGTGAAAAATAGATTAGACAGACATCCCATGGAAGCCTAAGATCTTTTCGATCCCCCTGACCCGATAGGGAAGACGGTCAGTATAAAAAAACTATTCAAAACAGTACGGCTGACACGTTACGGTGTCTGTTTGAGCACTGTGCTTGGTGAGTGTCTGTCTCTATGTCTGTCGTATTGCATGTCTTGTTGGTAAATGCTCATATTGAGCGTGCTTATGATTACATGACGTAGACCACTGGAGTCTTGCACCATGCCCTGTCTTTTCTATATCCATTCACCCGTCAACTCCACGCTTTTATTATTGTTCGACATCTTTGCGACGACCTCTTCAACTCATGACGGTTTCTGAACAAACTCTGTGTCCCTTGTCACGCAGAGGAGGGTCAGTAACAAGTCTGAGACTTTCTGGGCTTGCAAAAACCCTGAAACCGTTAAACCAGTTGCTCAGTGACCTTCAAACAACCTTCGTTCTTGTTTGTCGAACCGCCGTCGCCGTATCCTCAGATGGCGATTTTTCATGTCGGGATCGACTGAACCCAAGGCTTTAGGTTGGAGACCCTTCGTGTATGGTGGAATAGCGTCGATATTTGCCGAAACATGTCTGTTGTTTTCCTCATAGAATTGTATTTTCATTAGGCACCTTCCCAATCGATACCTCAAAAACAAGACTGCAGATTCAGGGAGAGATGATCAGCGGTTCAGCGGCCAAGTTCGTTGGAGGGCCATACCGTGGCATGTTGCACTGCATTGCCACTGTTGGTCGGATAGAAGGCGCTCGTTCCTTATACCAAGGGTCAGTATACTTGAGGTGCAAAAATAACTGCGTTTTGCTTTAGACTAACCGCCGCTATAATCCGACAGTGCATTTATGGGACAATCAAATTTGGTCTGTACAATCATATGAAGAGGATGCTGGTTGCTGATCCCATGGGTTCGATTATTTTAATCGTTTATTTTCCTTTGTGATTTAGATGAAACTTTAGTTATGGATGTGGTGTGCGCTATGTTCGCTGGGGGTTTCTCAAATGCTATCGCAAATCCTGCTGACATGTTAAAAGTAGGTAGTGTTAATTGGCTTCGTCCTAATGGCGTTGTGATACAAATTCCCGTTCTAAGTGTGATCATCTCATGGTTAACAACATAGATGGTTTGTAGTAAGCAGTTTATTGTTATACATGTTGAAGTGTTGGCTCACAATTCGTTTTCATTCATTTTCGTTAAGCTGATACTGCAGCAGCTGCTTAGGTGGATTTTTTAACCTTATACATATATATGTATATGGGCATTTTGGAGAAGTGCATGTTGCTCATCTCTTCCTTCCGAATTTATGTATATATATGTATATATAGTGGATGTAAACACTATATACAGTTCAGATAAGAACACGAAACAAAAGTTTGGTGAAATTTAAAGGAATCGACTCATTAGTTCGTGGAGATGCGTTGGTTTGAAGTTCCGTCACACCGATTGAAAGTATTTCCAATAGATCCGGTCCGTCATGTTACTCCAAAGGGATTTTGAGTCCGCAACGGAGGTAATCGGGGAGACAGATAAATCCACAAATTCTTTGAGATAGATGCTTGATTCCGTTAGCCCTGTAACTCCTCAAAACTCGGCACAGATTATTGGGAGTGAAGGGAGAACGCACGACCCGCTGCCTCCACATGGTTTACACACCAGATTTACATGTAGACTTGAAAAAGGTAAAAGGTGCGAAAAACTGAAAATCACGGAATATAAAATGCCTTACGTGCTGACTAAATGAATTTTGCTTTCAATACAAGCCAATATTTTAGTTTTGCCCGCACGACCACTTTCGCGGGATCCGTGTTGACCTCGTGATCTGTGGCCGCTCAGTGGTGTCAGGGTTATAGTCTAGGGTCGACTGGTCTCGTCGCTAATTTTTTCCTGTGCACGCGTATGGGCAACTGTTTACCTGTTTCTTCTACATATTGATCTAGTGGCTGCCTTCGTTCCGATTGCTTTTAACGTTCACTGGAACTGCCTTCACAAGGGAGTTCCAGGGAAATGTGAATTCATTAAGATCATTGTATGCCTCTTATGCAAGCAGGGTGAACATTTATGGCTAGTTCTGTCTAACGTTCTATACTTCTAGTGGTCGCCAGATGTGCCCGATCTCTCCTCCCCTGTTCAATTTTATCACGAATGGTTTCCTGGAAAGTGCGCTTGAAAAATCCAATGATCTTAGTGTTGAGTTTTTCCGGCGTTAGGTTGACCAGTATGCGGATGACACTGCCCGTCTGCAGAAGAATACAGAGCATGCTGAACAAGATGATTGGCCGGGCTCATTTATATGAAATGGGCTTCATACCTTCAAAGTGTGGATTGCGGCTTCACGACTGAAGCACTCCCATTCCCACTTTATTTCAGGCAGTCTGCTTGAGACTGGACAGTTTCACATACTTGGTTGGTACTATCTTGTCAGCTTGCAATATTGCCAGTGAGATGTCAACGGGGATGGTAAAAGCACCCGTTGCATTTTAGCCGGCGTCACCTGTGCTGTCAAAAATATGTCCGGTTGTCGTTGAAAGGAAGAATTTACCAGGTTGTCGTCCAGCGATTGAGTGCCTCGTAAGAGAACAACTTCAGAAGACAGTCAAAACAGAGAGACCCAGTATGTGCGAAAATTAATGCAAGTCCCAAGTATAAATAATTCGACTCAAGCAATCGGCAATTGTGCAGCGGTGCAGGCGATTGTCGGGTGCAAATGACAGCCAGTACGGGACAGAAATGTTGGAGCCCACAACAAAGAATTTACCAACGACAAACTTCATTTTATATAGTCATAAGTACTTGTGGCGGCGGACGTCAAAATGTAACGGTCAACTAATGTGAAAAGTCGGGCGATCAACGAGTTAACGCGTCAAAAAGTGAACGGATTTGTGTTTCGTGGTCGGGCAAAGTTATAACAGGAAGACAGATTAACGAGCACACATAACAGAGAAAGTCGTTGGATCAGGGGAAGACGCATGGGGGGAAGTCAATAATGTATGGCACACGCGTGTAAAGCGATCAGGATCTAGGTGTGGTGGGAACCACAAGGTCTGATCGGTCAGCGTAAACACCAACATATCACAGGTTCCTGGAAGTTCTCGGGGTAAATAGTGTAGTCGACACAAAGGGTACATAACGCTTTTGTGTTCTGTTTTGCCCAGTAGTTTTGAAACATGGTCTGTTCAACTCTAAGTTATCAGCAGATTTGTGGTGTTTGAACATCGTTGTCTCCACCAATTAACACACCAAGCGGTATGATCGCATGAGCAATGTGGTCTTTCGCCAGCACGTATTTAGAAGCCCCCGGAATACTCGACCAGTTGATCATCTAGTCAGGTCGCACATTCTGTGACGGTTGGGTCACGTACTCCGCACGTCATTTGAACATTTACCGCGTCGGGTGTTCTATATTGAGACCATCAGTAGTTGGGTAAAACCGCATATTGGCCAAGCAACTAAATATTAGGATACTGGCCATTCCATTGGGAATAGCGGGTAGGTGTCATTTGCCCAGTTGGAATCCTTGTAATCACCCGAATCTCTGACTAGAGACTTTATCCTATATGTTAGCGTCTTGCACGCAATATCTTACGTGCATTCATAGTGTTTTATCAATTCCACATCCTTCTTTAGTAAATGTTTCTTCTGGGTTATATCACGTCATCGTTAGGGTGAGCGGCGACCCGAGTAACGGTACCTTTCCGACCGGGCCGATAGCCGTTGTGAATGAATGAATGAATCACCGTTTTTTTCGACTAAAAAGTGCGTTCGATTCAGTCGATGGATTTGCAATTTTAGTGTCTTTAACCTCCATGGTATACTGAATAGGTATGCGAGTACATTATCGACGCCTTACTTTCATATTTTAACTGAGTTCATGGTTTACGGTGAACAGCTTCAATACGTCAAGGCTGTTTAGCTTGACCATTTTTGTCCACTTTTTTCGTAAGCATATTAATGGAGCTTCGTTTGCGGAAATCACAAAGTACTGGTCTGGACTTCCTACCTGACGGGGGATTTGATGATCTTGACTGTGCCGGCGACAAGGTGTTGCTTGACAGTCTTCATAACACAGTTAATGCTAGAATCTAATTCGTGCTGTATCCGATACTTCGGGATGCGCTTTGCTCAGTGTGGAGAATGCTTCCGTAAGACTGCTGTGATTACGTAGATTCAGTGCTGGTTAATGAAGTTATGAAGGTTGCTGATTGGATTGTATGCCTAGGAAATTACATCAACGGCGGTAGAGGTATAGGGAATGGAAGCTCGTCTTCAAAACCAGTGCGTTGTTCGCTAACCGCGGATGACGGAGTGACATCTCTGAAGCTTATGAGTTGTTTATCTAAGGCGACTGTCCGGACTTTTTTTTCGGTTACGGGATCTTGTCGCTCAGAATAGAAGACGTGAATTGATTTTAGGTACTTAATCGTTGATGCTTGCGTTTGGGCATTGGTAATCAATGGCGCTACGGAGTTAACAGCCAGGAGAATAAGAAGCGGGTGCTTAGTAGTAAGTGTCAAGCGAGTTCCCCTGTCCAATCTTAGGGTGTGTTCGGATACTAATGGTTAAACCATGCACTTGGGATGCCAGGTGATCAGCTGGCACACCGAATGCTCTGTCGATGCTGTGGTCGACTGGCATAATGTGTGAGGTGGATATGCCTCAGCGCAGGAAAATGGAGAAATTCACCAGCAAGATGACCGCTGTAAGTCAGGTTCGACTGCCGGACTGAGATCCTTGCGACTCACAAAGTCGTTGACAAGAGACTGTGAAATGACAGTTAATCGTGCTCAGTGGTGCAAATTTTGCATTTGTTTGGCCGTTGTTTCTGAAGTAACTACGCGTAATGAGGTTGAACAGTGAAAGCCTTAAGAGGTTGTCTTGCCGACGACACCTTACTTTCACTTATGGGTCGGATGTTTGTTTTTTTTTGTTTGTAAGATATAACCACCTCGACGGTAAATGTTTAAATGCAGGCATAGTTGTCTGGGGTATGTCTTTTCCTTCATGGTCGTATTGTAGTTATTCTTTACTACGAACCATCGATGTATTGCTGTCTTTGAAGAAGAGACTGATGTTGATGATTTCAATCACATTGAATGAACGGGTTTCTACTTTCTAGTCTGTTATTTGTTAAACTAAGCACGCTTGAACTTAACGTACTGAATTCATTTCGGTCCAGTAGTTGGAAGCATTAATAGCGTACACTCTTGTTTCTTGCTCTTACCCCGCGTGTTTGTACGGGTTGTAATACTATTCTGAGAATGTAATCAGGAACACTACGAGCCCTTCAATGGTCGCATCGACGGTGGTTCGAGACGTTTTTCCATCGACTGATCCCATGAAATCGGGTTGTTGGAAATTGGTTTCCATTCATTCCGTCTGTGACCATGAGTTCGACCAATACCTTTTTTCTTCTGAGGTCACCGCTCATTGTAATAGTGACGAGAAATATCACAATGGAAAAATAATCAAATATCAAATGAAGAAAACTTGGAATGCAGTAAATCCAAGTAGAGAGTTTGAAGCAGTTGACTCCCTTCATACATTTGAGTTTAACAGCAAGAACACGGACACTGATAGATGCTAACGTTTTGTATTGTCTCCTAGTACCAAATAACAATAACCAGTGTTGCAACCGCCACTAAGGCCTGCAAGCGCGTAAACAGACAACGGCGGGTAACGAGACGACGGATAACGGTAATGAACGAGGGACTGTGGAATATACGCGGCTAATTCGTTTTTTCTTAGCCAACCTAACCACTCGAGACTAACGTATTAGCACAGGGAAGAGATTGGCCTTCAAACAGAGCTTCTTTATGTCGTCCAGCCCGAAGGGGACATGGTCACAAACCCGTTCATATTTATGGTATTTGTGGCCAGCAACAAAACAAGGTCTAAATAAATAGACCAGACAAAAGTTCGGACAGTACAATGTGGGCGTGTAGTCGGAGTGATAACAAAAGTTGGCACGAAGGCTAAGTACTCTCGTGAAGACCAGTGACTATGGTGGCTGTGAAGGTCACTCATAAATGTACTTTGTTAGTCCTTTTGCCACACAACATTTTTGGCGAACTGGAGACTTCCCCGAGAACCAGGAATATATATCTAACACTGGCAAAATAAGCAGGGGTTGAGGGAATAAAACTGCAAATCGGGTGGAGAAAAACAGCGCGAAACCATTAGGTTGATGGGAGTCTAGGACCTACATGTTATTGTTTTTGTACATAATGATGGCTTGAGATGGCTAATCGCTACCGCCTCTGGAAACGCGATTAGCATGACTTAGTATAATCATGAATGTCGACTCGTGATTACTCCGATGACCGGTAGCCAGCATGTGTCTAGCGGTTGATGGAGCTGGAAGTTTGGGTGATCTTGAAACGAACGAAGTAGACTGCGCAGTCACATCTTAAACCCATTTCGATAGATATTCCTTCATTATAGAGTTCACGCACCTAAATAGGGGGGTTTGACTTATGATTGTAGGCATGCTGTTGCTTATCACATGCTAATATCCAGGATTGCTTTTCTGAGGAGCGATTTGGTTGCTCATAAGGTCTCTATTCAGGTGGTTGACATCTACTCACTTCATTTAACTGCTGTTACACTACTTCATGGACTTAATTCATGAACTTACCAGCCAAGAAGGCTCCTTTGAGGCATGATATAAAGTTACTCACCTGTTCACCGAACGGAGTAACATTTTTAGTGTTATTCTACCACCGCCCTGTACCTGATAGATTGTGGTGAATTAGGGAAGTTATTTGTCGCCCCCACATTCCAAGGGTCAGCTAAATAATTAAATGACTGCCAGAGAATAATTAACAAACTAATAATTAATAAATTAATAATTTTGTGTTCCAACACATCTTGGCCTATGGCAGTTGCCTCTTTTGAGTATCGTTTATGAAATAACAAACCAATGGAATCATTATAAAATGATTCCCTAATGAACCAGCTTCTTTGTAGTTAATCCGGCGAATTAGTCGATCAAACTGCATTTCCCGTGATGCCTTTGTTATCCTTATGGGCACTTCATCGCCGGCATTACACTTCTAAGGTAGGCAGAACGAGCAACAGTCTCAACTGGCCTGCCTGCAACAACAAAAGTGGGATCACGACCGACTCGATGTTGTAACCCTGTAAAAGTACAAAGTGTACACCATGCAGATACGTTACATCATTTACTCAATTAAGCATATTTTGCATATTGTTTGAAGAACTAGGTTTGCTTACTATCGGTCGGCTCGTTACCCGGTGGAAGGCGTACTTCGAGATCGCTTGAACTTCCACATACTTCTCTAAAATATAACATCTGTCACACAGTTGAATAGAAAAGGGGAGGTCAGACACCCATGTCGAACATCATTTGGTGGAGAATACTTGGGGTAGCTGCCTACCAATCTACACACTGCACCTAGATCGAACCCAAAATAGTTTATACAAATTGATACGATAGAAAGTGTCGTGTACTATACACTGGTTGTTAGAGATAAGAACGAGACATTATACTGATTTGTTGCAGTTTAAATCAGCCCAATACTGGTCTCCGCACAATCGCCGAAGCGGGGCGGGCTATCGCATAATGGAGACCTGCGGCGAAAAGTCCCGCAGACTGAGAGTGAGTATTACCCAATTTTTTAATTAACTAAGTAGCTGTGGAACAAACTGGGAAACGACGATCTTAAACTAAGAACGCGCATGCGCAGTTTTGCACGGTTTTACCTTTTACGCACTACAGTCGAAGCATTCTCACTTGTTTCTAGGTATTACTTCCTAAAGCACGTTTAGAACCTGAGATGCAGTTTATAACATTGAATTTAACTCTGAGTTAGTTATAAGACCTTGAATCGTTCAAAACGTTACTTAACTGCTGCCGGTTGTCTTATTATATACGTCAAAGAAATTTAAAAAGTATACTGGTATTCTCTGTAGCGGACTAGATAAAAGGGTTGAGGCTGTTATCACAAATAAAAGCGATGACCTTCTGAAACGGAATACTTTTCCTGCAGACCAGAGCAGGCCCTACAGAATCAACGAAAAGAACAAACTCATCTTGTTGGACAGCAGAAATTCTAAAATGGTCTTTGATATAAAGTTGAAAGAACAGTGTTCTTTTGTTCACACCGTATACACTTTATTTTTCTCTTTCGTTCACTTATTTTCTATATATTCACCGTGTGTGTTTCACGAGTGAGTTATTGCTTTTCTTATAACAGTTGATGTTCTGTTCATTCCTCTGATCCCTCCCAGTTATTGGGTATTTTTAAAAAGGCCTAAAACTTATTCTATTGTACCGATCTTTAGTTGAGTACTTATTTTTATTAGCAAAGCTGTTTCGGATTGTGTTGTTTGTTGGTTCTCTTGCGTTATCTTTAGGTGTTAGTGATATATTAACTGGAAGTACCTGCAACCGACTTAGACTTTATGCGGCGCTTGGGTCGGTAGGACCCACTACTAACGCTTACCTTAAGACGAATGGCCTCGGCTCACATTTTTTGCGAACGTGTGTTACAATAGATTTTCATTGGATGCACAAACATTCATTGCTAATCCCTTGGCATGGATTCCAACCTCAGTGGTCAGCGAAACAGGCTTGAATGGTAACCAATCTCACGGCGACGAGTACTGCTAAATCAAGCGGGTGCGTGCACTCCACCGACTATCTCTTCTGAATACTTTGTCACATTTGCCCTCCGATGTAAACACCCTCAAGTTGTGTAGCGGGTCCTGCTATCAGTTGCTGGTTTGAACTCTGTTGGCTTGCGCGAATAAGTTCCTACTCAATATGAAGCCGATCAAGAGAGAAGCGCTTAATCGGTCGATTAATATTTGTAATCATTTCAATCGGTTATCATCTGTCGCATGTCAACGATGTGCCGATCGATCGATCTAGTCATTTATCAAACAACTCATCAACTGCACGCTGGTCAAAAAAATAAGTGGTATTCTGCTCACTTCGCACGCGCGCGTGCACTGGGTACTCATGCATCTTGCGCACTCGTAAATTTACTGGCGCAACATTAGTTATGCCCAATATAGACGACATACCTGATCGGAATTGTCATTTACTTGTTGTAGACCACTTTGATATTTGGGGGCTTTATTCGTTTTTTTAATGACGTGACTTTTTGGAATGGCACCGAATTCTGATCGGTATATTTTGTATCATAGATCAAGGTTATCTCGAGTTACCATTAGTGAAACGGATAAAGTTTACATGGGTTTTAGAAAGAGAACGAAGTGAGTCCCTTTGAGTACGATGCCACACGCTGGATAAGGTTTTACTGTGTGAATGTTGTGAACATGTTTATTTAATGTGGGCAGATTGTTTTTCTTTTCTAGGGTCTACATACGATGTATCCTTCAGTATAAGGGGCGTAACTACACTTAATACTATTTTGATTATGCCAATGGAAGGCGGCACTCAGATGCAACACATTTATAATTCATGGTAAAACGAGCAAGCCAGCAGTACTAACCGTTTAATCACATCAAAATATCCAGACTTATTCAAAGATATCAACCGCGAATAACAACTCAGTGCACAGATTGATCGGCCGATCTTTTCTGTAAATTCTCCACCTGATTAGAAAACACCATCAAAGATAAAAATCCCAATGATATGAGTGTTAGTGCTTTGATTCCTCTTCTTCCACTCTCTCTGAACTTACGTCTTCCGTCCCGACAGATTTTTCGCATAAACGTTTCACAATAATGTCGTGCCCTGCTCGTGAGCAGCCATCATCCTCGTCGATTGCGGCTTTATTCCCATCGCAGTGACAATCACACATGGTATCCTATTCCCGGAGCAAGAAAGCCATTTAACCACACTTTTCGTAGGTATCCACATGTCTGTTTCCCTGGGCTGCTGATGAATTGGTTACTGACAGACAGAGTAACATTCTCGTCTTCTTTCTCTGAGATACTATCACATTCAGCATTTCCAGAAAATTTAAATCCATATCCAGAAAATTCCTCATTTTCAAGCTTGTAAAAATGTCGCTTTCGTACAAGCTCTTCTAGCTTCAGGCACTGGTTCTAGGGCCCACTAAGCAGATATTGTTTGGCGTACAGATTAATTGTGGTAGGGAACCACGCATACAAAACCATTTATTTTTGTTTCTCTCTAAACTGTCACTTGATTATGTACACGTAGACAAATAATCAATGTGAACTCGTTGACCTTTGCACTGGCGTACCCTGGCAGTTCAGGATTTGGCGTGACCACTTCCACCCGAAACATTTTTGTGTGGCCACCTTCGGGTCTGTGGAAAAGTGGCAGTTTGTCAGGGATATACATCATGGAGGTGTTTGATGTCTGCAGCCTACCTGATTATTACATTTTAAAGTCTTTGGGTAAGATCAACTAGGGTTTTTCAAAGCAATGCTATTAATCTTTTGCAACACAAATCATTCTCACAATGCTAGGAATGAACTTCACGTAACGTGCAGATTTCACACGGATATTGTGTGAGACTATGGACTGGTAATCTTTGGCGCTCATCGTGAACGTGGTTGTCGCATTGTGTTGCCAGAAACTCTGTGAGACTATAAGACAGGCACTGGAAATGTGTTTGATGGAATACGAAGACAAAACATTGACTTTGCATACCAACCTACGGGACTTTAGGATTGCGTTACCGTCCTAAACAGTTCTGGTTATCGACAGCCTCAATTCACGGCTTTTCCTTGAACTAGATAGCATACATTTTCCGGAGGTATACGCCATAGTTTCATTTTTTCATGCTTTTTCCCAACATGCAAAAGTTTGAAACATCTGGAACTGTTCCAGATCTTTAAACATCTATGCTAACCCAGCATAGAGTACGTTTTCCAATTGTTTGTCTAAAGTTGATCGAAGCGAATAGAGTAGACTCGTTTATTATTGCAATATGTCTCCTAAAGACCAACTCACTTTGTTACCGTGCCAAACTAGAGTAAGTTGCTGTACTTCGAATTAGTTGCTATAGCAATCACTGATAATGTATGGCTTGGTCTCACTTCTGTCACGAATAAGACAGACTAGATATTGATACATTTTATTGATTTATTTCTGGCAGCTGTTTATTCTCCTTTGTGGTGGTGGTTATCAAAGAACTCTCGTGATTTGTATTGGGAATGTGAAATGTGAAAAGTTGGAAGAAATGGCTATTCAAATCAACAAGGCAAATATAAAAACCCTGTTATCAAAAGAACACAGAGATACGATGACGGCGTGAAAATTATGCACCTGTGAAATGAGTGACGTTCAGTTACGAACAAACTATTTAGACGGAATTTACGCTGGTAACCTGTCCACTCACTCGTTATGAACGAAGTAATTTGTTGTTGTCGCTGCTGTTTATGATAGTGATGTGGTTGTTAGTGTTAGTGGCTGAGGTCTTTTCCTGTCACCTATGGATTATATGATATTCGCTAAATAATCCTCACTACTATAGTCACTGCACTAGCCAAGCACAGCACGAATCTATCAAGCTCCGCATGATAGTCGAAAAGGGCCAGAAACTTAGACAACCTGTCGAAGCGTAGAGGGAGGACGTAGCGAAATCTTTGACTATATCCAGGACATTTGTAACGAGTTGATGGAAGCGGCATAGAAACGCGGTAAGCCACTAGCAAATTGTTGTTGGCGGGCGTCCATTTAAAACCACCACGCGATCACAGAAGTATTGAATACCTCCACATTGCGGATGGTGGTGGTTCTGTTCATGTGTGGACTAATATCCAGTCACTTGGAAAGAGTGAATTCATGCGTGGTGTTAGTACCGCGAATAATTCGGTTTACTAGGACTCCCTGCAAGGACATTTAATCCTAGGGTTTTCTGGTGCGGTGTGGGTGAGTAATACAACATAATGCATCAGCTCATCGGCGCACATGGCCTAAATATAATCGTATTAGCCACTTACTTCAACCTGTTTAGTCACTTAGTTCCATTCCGTTGAGCATCTTTGAGTTCATTTCGACCGAATGATTCTGAAGAGCATAGAACTGCAAGTTCTTGCATCGGACTGACGATTTCGGGGGTATGGTTACAGATAAAACGAGAACACGTTGGGTATCTTATAAATTGTTTTGAAGGAGGGGTCTATGTGCTGATACTCATCCGAGGCGGTTCAATCGTGTATGGTCCTCTACGTGTGATGTCTCGCTATGTGAGGCTGTGAAGAAAATTTAGGATGATGTGAAGGTGGATGATTAGAAAAATCACGTGTATTCAACGGAGATCACCCAGATGATCGATTGCGGAGGTCGCGCGCTTTTCACGTTAGATCTGAGCCTACCGTTGGATGCTGTCTCTACCCGTTTCGTTGTCTAGAAGTATTTATATTGCGGTTTATTTTCGTCAGTCAAGCTGGTTTGATGTATGGTTAGCAGAGTAAAATTGAAGACGGTTTTTCTCTCTTCGTTCATTTAGAAGCCTTTGCTTCCACTGACAAGTCTACGTTAGGTTCTCCGTGGAGTATCTCAGTAGCTTCACTGATTACTACCTTATGTTGTAGTTTTCCGAGTGATTAGGTTCAACTGAGTGGTATACCAATTTTAAAACATTTGATTTTACCATACTATTGCTAGTATTTTCTAATGGCCTCTTCCTTTTTAAGTGCAGCTTAGCGTATGGATGGCAAGTATGGATTGAGAACACTTAAAGTTGGGGTGTTTCTAGAGAAGTGACTACTTATCTGGATCGTGGGCGTAGGCAGTCACCAAGTCACTTCATTGTCTAGCGGTTTTGGGTTACATGCACTTCACATCACTATCATTCCGGAATTCACTGGATTCGGGTTTCTCGTACGTAATTATTTAAGAGGTTCAAACTACGCACTTAACTGTCTTTTCTTCTTTCTATGCGTCCTCCAGTAATTATGACCAAGACCAGCGTTTCTCAATTGTTTGAAAAACGCCTTTTTAAAATAAACGTTGAGAATGAGTTTCACACACTCAAATACCATATAAGGACGAGATTCAGCAGGGTTATTGCGATTACTGGTGTGTGACACGCGCTTCGAAACCTTACCATATTATTACGAATGTTTTGGGTTTTTAACATCACCCATTCTCTTATGTACGTCGTTACGCGGATAACTGGCAAAAACGGGTGGATACTGAGCAAGAAGCTTCGGAACAGTCAGCGGCCTTGATCACTGTTTCACTCCTGGAGGGACACACGTCTTGGGCGGTAATATTGTGGATCTTGCGGATGTTGAATTAATTATGCGGATCTAATTCATAGATGCCGGTTAGACTTTGATATCAGTCTGAAAAGTAAGAGTATTTTGAGCTATGGACTCAAAGCTCATGTACCAGTCTTGATCAACTGCAATTCGATTCGTAAGTATAGCTTGTCGCTAAAAACGTATGCGCTTGCATATCTGCTGGACCGTTCTTGCGTCTTTCTAATCGTTGATATGTGTGAACCCACCACTTCTTTCTTCGTGTTGCACACCAGTCAGTGTTTGATATTATTTTATCTGTTTAAACTACCTGCTCTTAATATTAAACGGCGTAACCAGTCTGTCTAAATGTACCATTCTAGATATCTTTACTACCCAAGGCCGTTTTGTAGTTTTGAAACTGAATGGTCTGCGTGTTAGCTTCTCGTTTGTCCAAAAGCTGGCTCCGCATCACAGTAAGTCACCAATTAACAAAGTCGCTTGCTGGATGT
The DNA here is from genome assembly GCA_013368495.1 of Paragonimus heterotremus. Lineage (NCBI taxonomy): Eukaryota > Metazoa > Platyhelminthes > Trematoda > Plagiorchiida > Troglotrematidae > Paragonimus > Paragonimus heterotremus. The sequence continues at coordinate 62,160 of LUCH01003049.1, read as the reverse complement.
TTCCCAGCAGATAGAATGCGTTTTCGAGACTACAAATTTTCTTGGTTTCGAATCACTCTGGTTATTCAAAACTATTCTGATTAAGATGTCTGCACAGATATCATTTTTGCTCTCCCTGTTGTTTCAGCTTACCAATGTCTAATAATCGACTTCCATTTATCAGATTCGTATGCAGGCGTTCACTGCCGGCGTCTCAGGGAGACCATCACTTTTGAACTTGGCTCGAAAAGCGATTCACGAAGAGGGACCTCTGGCCTTGTACAAAGTAAGTCTTCATGTATGGTCAAATTTGTTTGTCCTGCGCACCTTTATTGTTCAATATTTATTGTAAGTATCATAAGTCCTCCTGGGTTGCTTTTGGTCATTTTTATTAAGCATCAGAATATACCAAAGAATTGATATCACGCGTTGATTATTTTAAGGCTTTGTGTGTATAGTGGTCTCCTTATAACGAACCCCCAAGTAGCAACACCGTCTTCCGCGAAACATTTTTACGAGGTACGGGTTATTTTACATTGAGGAAGCAAACCTCCTTGAACCATGAGAAACACTTGTTGGGACTTGAGGTTGGCAAAGAGTGCACGATAGTCATGTTGGACTGAGCTCGGTTTTGTTATGCGTTGACTTAAAGGGTGAACACAAAACTGCGTAAGTTCGTTCGTGTACGATCTTCATGCATCATTCAAGCAAATTAAAATCCGGTTATGAAATCCCGTGCAAGGCCTAGTCAGCAGCGTTTTTCTCAACCAGCTACACCAAACCAACGCCCATCAAATAATCGTTGGGACTTGTAAGCAATTCTTACATACCTTACAGTACTTTCTGGTCAGGATCTTAGCTGCTATGGTGTAATGATGATGATGTTGTTGTTGATGATGATGATGATAATGTGAGCGATATTCTTCATGCAACATCTTTTGTAACAGAAAATATCAACAATTTCATTTTGAACACTGAGCACCTCTAATCATTGGCTCAAGTGACACGGTTGCAATGTGGACTAAAGGCCTTGCTACCGGAAAACCGAAAAAGCGAATCTTTCTTGGCTAATTTTTTAGAGCCTCTTATAGAGGTAACTAATTGTATGGTATTGGGTAAAATACAATTTTCATATTACTGTTTTCAGCTTGGTTATGAATCCAGATAAAGCAGTGGTTATCAGACTATTCTGCTAATCCACAGTTCTTAGGTTTGAATAGTCGTCATTTGGCTCTTGTTTAGATCTGAGTAGGCTGACAGTATACTGTAGCACATGTTATCTTACTGTTACACCTTAGCAAATGCTGGATGATGTGACGTCAACCGGTTTGTTTTCACGACCGTTTTAGTCCGAACGACACGTACATATTATCGTTCAACTCGACGTATGATCCTTCATAATCGTCTGATGATTGTGTAATTGTCACTGTAAATTGCAAACTGAAGTAGCCCGATAGTGTACCTCATGTTTGGGGACATACAGTATTTCAGTGTTCTAAGCACACTTTCGACGAGATCATAGAACCACTCATGAACGCACGACTGTTTTGACGGTTCTTACAAACTAGCATTGTCTTATTGTATCCCACTTCTGTCAGTCGATTTTCACTGGGAAACATGCTATCCCACTTGGGAAAAGGTACACTAGTTAAAGAGACCCTTTCCCTCCTCGTAAAATGTCTTTATCCCACGGGCGTGTTGGAAAGCATTTTTCTTCCCGTGGAGTTAAACTCTCCGATTCTTGCACAACCAGTGTTCATCGTTGTTTGACTTTAAGTTTGATGGACACAGGCATATAAGATTAACGTTCGCTGATCGAACTCGGTTAAGACGCATGCCAGTGTCGGCCCTCGCACGGACTTGGGACTCCAGTGCGTTGCTTCCGTTTCCACACTCTGTCTCACTACACCAATGCCGTTTGCCTTTAGATGTAATTATAGATATGAGGCAACTTTGGAGAAGCCTATTGAGACTATTTAAGCTAACCTTGAGACACAAAGTGGTAATGTAAGGACACTCAAATTTGATATGCAGACAACTGAATGTGAAGAAAATGTAAGGTTTAACGTGTTGGCTAAATTGTGTTAGCGTGGAAGCTAGAAGTTTAACTTACCTTTGGTATTGGAAAAGTTAGAATACATTTTCACTACTCTTGTCGTGTATTGTGTTTGAATGTACTTGCTTTTCGTTTTTATTATTCAGGTCTGGGCGAAGCTTAGACCTACTACTACCTTGTCTTTTCAAGTTCACTTCCTGGAAAGCTTGTTTCAGAAACTTAAATCATTGGCAAGACCTGGATTTGGCAATAAATTGCAAATTCGAGTTCACCCATACCGATAGACGGTATTTACGTTACTTATGCAGCAGACGACCTATGGCATATACAGTAGGAACCTCTTTTCAGTGATTCCTTCTACAAGCTACCGCCGCCTATCACCGACCGCTTTAGTTCGGTCCCGTGCCGTATCTGTTACATCGTCGTGTGCCCCAGTGACAATCCTCATAATCCTTGTAGCATTGACAGTCACCTCGACGGCTGCCGTACGCAATCGCGATTTCGGTTTGTTAAGTTGATCAAGGGTCTCTTTTGTCGCCTGATCCATATCAGAATTGATTTCAGCGGCATCAACGATTTGTCCTTTTGGTTCGAAAAAAAATTGCCCGTGAAAAGTTGTTGCTGAGTCGTTAGGTGACATTTCTGTGATACGATGTAAAAGGTCATCCGCGATCGAATATCGAGAGGCAAGTATTTGCTGTCCTACAAAACAAAAATTTAATGGATGCAGCTTTGGTCACCGTGAGACGCGAAAAATCTTAAAACCAACATGACCTATTTATGAGGTTGTAAACAGAATGTCGTGGTTAGTGTATGAATGTCAGCGATCAAAATGTGTCAATTTTTAGTCCGCTGTTTCACGAGTAGGTGACGGAAATGGACCTTGAGCTAGGATGTACTAGGCAATATCTCAGCCCATGTATTCTGTATGGGGAGGGGGGGGCGCAGATGTGTCCAAAATCTCTGCAACCGGTTAGCTAGTTCGTCTACAACTGAATGCAGTAAGACACCGAATGGATAGGGTTTTCACTTGGTATGAGGCTGAGCTCTTTATTGGCACACTTCTAAAGCAAAACATTATAACGAGGGCGGGGAGGAGAATCTAAAAACAAATAGCTTGACAAGGAGAGAATCACAATTCTTCTGGCATATAGTGGGAAGTAAAAAGGGATGCATTTGAAAATAGGACGACGACGGAAGCCGAGATGGAAGTAAAAACCCGTCAATTTTGTGCACCACTTATTAAACAGGTCCAAGGACATAGACGACGGAGGCGACTTCCTCTTCTTGATTAAGAATACCAAATAACAAGGTGGAGCATGTAGATTTTTCTAGGCACTGGTTTTCGTTAACAACCATCCCGTCCTTATATAGTTCTATCTTGGTTACGTGAGGCTTACCTGTTTGTCCCAAGCTTGACATCAGTTCTTCTACCTTTATAGTCATTTGTCCAAGCATGTGACCTGATATCCAAGAAACATTTGCTGCTGTGCGCGTTATCTTTGATGAACTCGACAACAGCAGCCAGTTAGATAGTCAAGCAGGTGGGCGTACCAAACCGCATAATCCACATTGGCGACTTAAGGTGGACTTGTATGACGCAGTCAGTTAATCGATGATGAAATATGACAGAGTTTTAGTCTGTCACCTCTCTGGACGATTGGCTTTCAACGGGATCTACAGACGAACTTACCTGGGCGATCGGGAGAACACAACCAGAACCAATTTTACTTTTTATTTTGGGCTGACATGATTTACATATTTTATGATCATTCGTCAGATCTCACGACAACCACCTCTTTGGACTGCCGAATTCTCTAGGTCCAGAAACGTTATATAGTCGTCTTTTGGGTCTTGTTGTCTACACTGAAGAATCTAATCACGATAACTAGATGCCCTGGTTGATAAATTGTATTCCATGCAAGTTTAACTGACATGATTTATTTTTTACTCAGTATTTCATCTACCTGTAGTTTAGAGTGCTCTATAAGTAACTCAAGGTCTATCAGTCTGATTTAATCATAAAACCCTCAATGTGCACAGTATTGTTACATGTTTAATAGAGGCATACACCTGTTCTCCCTATTTGTAGTCAGTTGTCTGAAGTGTTCGGAATTTCCACTTTCTTCTGGGTTAGAACGTCTGCTAAGACCACGGATGGCGTTTATCAACTTACACTGTCCTTGATCCCAGAGTAACTGTGTTCTTTTCGTAAGTGGCTGAATGTACTATATAACCGTACAAATCATCATCTTGTACTTCCATGAAACCTACTTGGTTTGCGTATAGGACGTTTAGAGAGTATGTTTTCAACCATTACCGGCTCGCGTTGAAATCACCATCCTAACAGGTTTGTGAGCTGCTGTCTGCCAGACTATGGGCTACGCGACCATCCACATCACTGATTAAATGCGCTGTCGGACGTGGTAGTATGCCGCAGTTACTGGCGAGCTTGTGTTCCTAAGGTTGGCATTTCTATGGACAGTCATTCCTTTGCTCCTTCTTACGTATTGGTTGTTAGTCAGTTGGCAATTTCTGGAACTATTGTCAGGGTCAGCAGCACTTCGATCCATGTTATGATTCAATGCTGAGAGTGTATCTGTGTATCAAATGTAAGATTCCACGGTATCCAGCTTCAGCCACCTCGAAGGTTCCTTTTTATCTGAGCATTCTCCTTCCATAAGATCCAGTAGGTTACGCAGCAGCAAGTGTCGTATGACGTGTATGTTGACAGAACTTTGGAGAGTTTATTCATGGTTTACAATGTTGGGTTCCTCTTGGTGGATGAACGCAAGGTCCAGGTGAGTATTGCTCCCGAAGTATTACGACTGGATATGATTTTGTTAATATTTGAAATTAAATTCACCTGTCATTTTTGGGCGTGGTTCACTTCAAATGAATCCGTAACTACCTTTGGATGATTGACAACGCTAATTAACTTATCAATTGTTTGCATTAATAGAAACTCCGCCCGAATGGTTTGTGCCTTTGACTGATAGTTGACATTTACATTGTGCTGCGACATTGTTCTTAACGCTTGACAAATGAATTAGCAGATTCGGGTGTTCGTCTACTTTTCGGCTGGTTATACAGCTAAAAGTGTCTATGTATGGCTTACTAACATTCGTTTGATCTGTGTGAACACAATCTATCTCAGGCTGCCAGCATACATTGACCTTGAAATGTATGTGGTTCGTTGTTTCATGCGGACACTCAACGATACGGTTTGTTCCTCTTGTGACTGCCCATCAGGTGGGGTCGGTTGAAAAAGAACTCGATTCTTTGTGTCATGAGCCAAAACACTTTATTTGCCATGGTGATCATCTGAACAACACTGGTGATAGAACGGTTGAAATAATCAATGCGAGACTTTTTATAACATCAGTCTCCTATTGTTTCCATGTATATTACTCGCTCACATAAGGTCGCGCACCTTTTTTCACCACACCGGTAATTCCACGCTGCTTGCCCTTCTCCTAATGATAATCGCATTTGTCTGTTTGTAATTTCATGTGTACTATTCAACTGAACGTTTGCGTTGACAGATAATATATTGGCCTCTCAGCACATTTTTACTCCGTCCAGCTTTTGTGGTAGACTTTTGGTATTAGTGACCAGTTGGATGCGTGCTCAATGCAATTCAGCGTTAACATTTCTTACTTTTAAGTTCAATGACTAGAGTCTACTTTAGACGTTCGTTTGTTAACATCAACAACCAGTAAGGAATTAGAATGTGCCCATTTGTCAGCAGATACCTTTATGTACAGATTGTAAACAGTTTTTTCTTTTTTAATTGTTTGTTCCCCGTTATAAGTTCCAACTAAAGATAACCCCATTTCGATGACGCGGACAACCGGACCTACCGTCATGGAGTTGCATCTAGGTCTTCTCAGTTGTTTTTATTTGAATTTAAAAATCCAGCTACCATCTACTGTTTGGCCGTCATTTGGCATTGGCCGTGCACACCAACCGTGAAATAGTTTGGCATAGCCAAGGGCCAGTTACAATTTTCGGCGAAAATTCCGATGTAAGTTAGCTACTTTAGACTAAACAGAAGACGTCATCTGACTTAATGCACAAAGGTAGTGATTCGCTCAACATGGTCGATCCCATCTCTTCATGCAGCTTCATCCTTCAACCTACATGCCTGGGCGTTATATCGTTATTCATTGTTTTACAGAAAGTGAAACGTTTCGTGATTATGTGATTATCCGAACATTGGAGTGACTCCGCAATAATTTTGCCAAGGACGCCAACGGCTTTAAGTTGCAAAAATTGTGTTATATTTCTGTTGTGAAGTTAATCATAACGAAACGGTAGAGCTCCTCTTCAGTGACGACCAGCAGCAGAAATGTCTGAGCCGATAAGGAAGCAAGTTGATCAGATAGTTTTGTTTACAGGTTCAAACGATCTTGTTGTCTGTCGCGTACTTACCGTTTAGGCCCCGATGTCTGACTCGGTGAACGACGAGATGAGATCGTCATGGCTTTCTAGCTATCGGAACGTGCTGCGAAACTGGGCAACCTCTTATCATCTATAGTTCAGATTCAAGTGTTGGATCGGGCGCGATTAGCAAATTGGCGAACGATTAGGTTGTAAAAATTGAAATCTATTTGCCATTTGAGCAGAATTGTAGAGTATGTCACGACCAGTTCAAATAACTTAGGTTCATCATCATCTGGCTAAAGTAATCTTAACGGCCGTTATACAACGGTTGATGGAACTGATGATTCAGAAAGAGTTGACGCAGCTACTCTCACTGATCTGTTTTATTTTCAGACGAGAGGCATTTTGCAGGGAGTATTGACTGGCTTGGCTTGGATCTTTTTTGCTTATGTGCAAATAAAATAAGCTCAGTAATAGACCAGTTCAACGATGAATACAAACATGGATATAATAGAACGATAGACGGTCACATAACACAGTGCTGTCACATGGATAATTTGGGATTGCGGATCCCGCGCCGATATTGCGCAACTTTAAAAAAAATGTTTTCAGTACTCACCTCGTATATGAATAAAAGTGGTTAGTCTTACCTGCTCAGTAAGCAGGATTGCTTTTTATCCCATCATACCGAACAGGAAAACTACCTCCATTATGACAGAACGTTAATTGTGAGTGAAACTTCTCATTGGTATAAAGAGCATGTGGTGTCGATGGAATTGAGAGCAGTTTAGACGACTCCCACATGCGTGAACTCTTAACCCCATACCGATCTATGTATTTTCATTTCTCCTCTCTTTTATTGTCTATTGTTGTGATTTCTCAATTATGTAACCGATCCGCTTCTTGAACCGAATAATGAGTGTTCACTCTGACCGTTTGCCCGCACGCACTCATAAGTTTACTTATTTGTTTTTCATTTCGTATATGTAATAAAAAAGCGAACGAACGCTTAGACAATAAACCTTACGTGACGATTTTGACGTTTTTCAGACTTCTTTGGGGACAGCATTGTTTCAGACACTTCAGCGACGTCCAATGCAGACAGAATTCTAGAGCGATCACCGTCCACTATCATAACTTTTTCCAGACAATGTTGTTTCTTTGATGACCTTTGTGCATAGTCGTCGGATGTGTGATACCTCTGTACGTATGTTCATGACTGGTAGAGAGCCTCAGGCAAACTAATTACTGACGATTATCTAATTGCTTCTTCTGCTGAAGATTCCACTTTATTGTCAGTATATCTATATAAATGAATCAGCACTCACAATTGACTCCAGCTGTAGCGTTCTCATAGACTTTCCAATCAATCCCCCTTTGAAAAAGAACCACTATACTCGAGTTTCGCTCTCATTAGGGCTCGCCGGTAGTGCATATCCTTGCCAAGATCGGGACTGAAAATCCTGCCACACTGTCATGAGGCAATCGTGTTGACCACTGCATCATTGACCTCACATTAGACTATCATCAGTTTCTCTAACATTGTACGAGAAGGCAATATTCTTCAACCGGTGTTCTTTCTCACTCACTTTCCTTGTGCAGTTCCTCTTCCTTCAAATTTCACGACTTTCTTTCCATCCTTTTTTTTAAAAAAAGAATTATATCAAGACTCTGCATATATCCTCTCTGCGTATAGATGCCTAATAAATACCTGTTTTCATTCCATAATATGAAATCTATATTTTCCATCAAATCTCTTGCAGTGAGCACTATTTTTAATATCAGTGCAAACTACTAAAGGGACATAATAAACGTTCGCACAAAAAAGCAAAGTAACTGTGGGTTTCACAATACGAGCGTCATTGACTCCGTGCGGTTACTGATAATGTCTGGCGACGGGTTAGCAGAATCTTTCATGGCCCGTCTCGGAAGCCGAAAACCCATACTGAACCAACGTTTCATCTGTCGAGCTCACGTAAAACCCCGGCTGTCTCACTGGTGCTTCCACCGTGACCCAGAAAGTTCGAAAGTGTACAGAGTGCGATACTCGCATGTATAAGTTTGTCATGTCGACCCGTATGGGATCCATATGTAACTTTAATTGCCACAGAGGTTAGCACCAACTTAGTGTATAAATTGGATGTTCCGTGTGTCGATTCGACTGGCTATTCGTTAACTTCAGGAAACGGTAACGTCGTTCCAGAATTGAATCTGTTTAATATTATATGCGAGCCTGATAACAGAATAAGTTGCAACTCAGTATCATCATGCAAAAAAGTCAGTAAAAAGTGATTAAACGAAAACAAACGTGGACCAACGTATACGTTGATAGCAAGAGGAAAAACTTAAAAATATTTTTGTGTTTCTTGCTACTTTAGCATTTCTATTAGTTATTTTGTAATTTAAACACTCAAAATAAGCGTGTCACGGTTACTGCAGAAGATTATGACAAAATGCATTGCAGCATTCCTGCCATGGACTTGTGACCGTATTCTTCGTAGTCCAAAGTCAGTGGAACACAGTAGTTGATGGATTTCGGCTGGTAGTCTTTATTGAGCTTATCCGACATCAGTTTTGTTACATTCTAACTCTGAGTCGTGGACTGGTTATCCTGCTACATTTTCAATCACACTGAGAGACAGACAATATGACCGACGTTGGGTAGGCATGTGTATAACGGTGATTTTTCGCTGGACAGCACCCATGCAGCAGAATTTCCGACGACTAGCTGGATGATAGTGTCTTCTAATTTCTACATAAGACGAACATGCATATTACGAATTTGTCCAATTCTTTCCCGTTGTTTAGGGTGTCAATCCAACGGCCCTTCGCGCAGCTGTCGTGTGTGGTGTAGAGTTACCTGTGTACGACATATCCAAGAAGTGGTTGATTCTCTCAGGATTAATGGGCGATACAAAGTCCTGTCATTTTGTGTAAGTTCCGAACCGTTTACACGTTACAGATGTAACGTCTAGCTGTACTTTGCCCTAGTCTTTACCCGTTTTTTATGACTTGAATATCACTAATATTTGATCGTGGCTTCTGTATTCAGATAAATTCCAACCTTACCCTCTCGAATAAGCACTGGATTCGCGTTTCGTTCCCGTTGGAACTCGTCAGTAGTGTATATCTTTATCACGACCTGGATTTGAACTCATACCCTCGTTCTTGTGAGAACCATCTTGACCATTTCATCATCGATTCTACAGTAGTCGCGACCGACTCGAGTTCATGATCCAGAGTTCACATCCCGATTTTGACATAGATGTGCGCAAATGCCGAGCTCTAATAAGAGCAAAACTCGAATCCAGTGTCTATTTTCTAAGTAGACTGGCTGGAAAGTCTATCCGAATACGAAAGTTGAGATTAGTCATCATTGTCATCACCACAGCTTTAAGTCTGATCAAAAGGTGCTGTGGTGTTCAATTTACATTACCCAAACCTTAAACCGATTATCAGTAATCATTTATTCACTGTGCTTGCCAAGAAGTTTAAATCATCAAGCCTTTTTCGGTATTAGACAGGTTGACTTCATGTAAGTCGATCCACCATTTTACAGGTCGAAGTTTACTCCTGTATTTATTTAAGTCATTGTCTGCTTTTGGCTGTGTTATGGCTGTTCGTCTGCGGAACTGAGAAACAATTAAGTCAACTTAGCTTGAGTCACACACTAATATTAGTGATCACAGATATCAGGGAACGGCCAATGAACAGTCACATTCGATATCAATGACAAAGCTCTATTACTCTAGTTTCGGAATTAGCTCAAGGACAAGAAAACTGGGTTCGCGCAGAATTCGATCTTACGGATGAGCAACAGAAAAAAAGCAAGACTGAGTGCATACGAACAAATCCCTGTACCGGGATCTAGTGGAGGATGTTGAGATATGTTAGGAGAAATCCAAATTAAGGAGATGGGTTTTGTGGGATAGGAGTTTAGATGCAGATTTTTCGTATCTTGTGAAATGACGAGAAACAATAAAGTCGGCGAATTGTTCACGTAGACTTCCACTACAAAGTGATAACTGTCTTAGAAGCCTAGCAAAAATATACTATCCTTTGGCAACAAACCAAGGAAAACAACTAGTGCACAACACATCTGGTGTAGTGGCACACAATCATTGATAAATCGACTGGTTAAGTGATGTGGAATTGCGGGATCTTTTAGGCGCTAAACATAAAATAAGAGCTTTCTTACTGATGTGAGCATCAGTAAGGTGAAGTGACCATGCTATGCTGTCACTCAAAGTGATCCTTAGATATTTAAAAAAGAACTAGAAGTTTATTATGTACTTGGTGAGATTGATACTCATTGGAAAGTTTCTCTTATTGGTTCCCTTTCATGCACGAAAAAACTGTCAACATACTGAGATGTGTTAAAAGACAAACTGTGGAACTCTGAAGAAATTGATGGCTCGGATAAATTGTGCGGTATGGCAGGCGAAGATACTCGACTCGGGTGTTTGATATCCGATTTTGCATCATCAACATATCTAAACCAGCGCGGATGCTGTATACGATGAAAATAAGAATGGGGAGAAAATTACATCTTGCGGAACACTAGAGCCAGTGGTGGGTGTCAACGAGTCCTAATCGCCTAGTTGGGTAAATTGGCTGCTGTTCATAGAGCAATCACATTAAAGTTAAACATTCAACGTTTGAATTCCAGGTTTTATCAGAGCTTTCAGACATGTTGATACAGTTTAAGAGACATATGCGAACAGCTATAGATTTTCCATCGGGCGATAACAGAATGGAATGAGCTAGACAAACAAAAGCACCAAGGGTTGGGCGTGATTAACGATGGGCAAGTTGAATGAACTCCATGGTGTTCGATTGATTTTCCATTCGGTCGTTAACACCTGGCATAAGCAGCACAGCTGGTTGCGGTTTGTTTTTTAAGTATTTCTTGGTCACTCCTACTTTTTTGCTCACTTCTAGGTCCGACTAGAATATTCCCATCGACTTCAATACGAACCTAACCTAGGTTCATGGTTGCAGATATGACACTCACACATGATTTTTAGTTTCACTACAGTTCAACAGTGATGTTTGTAAAACCGATATCTTAGGTCTCTCTGTAATTACTGTTTAATCATCCATCCGATATATTAGCTGCCACAGCTGTTTGCCAACGACAGTACCACACATTCGATGCATTCAGTGTCCCATATCTGGTATGGCTTGAATATCGCTTCGAACAAATTGTTGCGTTATGCATGAGAATGCAAGGATTTGTCTGAGAGCTTTATCCGTTTTATGCTAACTCGTATGTCTTTTTTTACTTCAAAGCAAAGGTTATTACGCCCAGGCTCACAAGAATAGCAGTATCAGTTTCTTGTGTTAAATACGTACATTCATAGTTGTTATTTTACTTTAAGATCGCGCAACTGTGGGTATTGGTGGCAGCTGACTTCATTCATTTGCTTTTCGTTCACAATAGTGCCAGTTTCTTGGCTGGGCTCGGTGGTGCGCTTATGAGCAACCCTGTCGATGTCACCAGAGTGAGTTCTCCTTTTTCAATAACATTTCCTTTTCCGTTGAACAAGGCAGCTTTCTGTTCAATGACTGAATTATTTTCTCCCTCTTTTCTTCAACAGACTCGCCTGCTAAATCAACGCCGAGCATTGGCAAGCCGTTTGAACCCTGCTAGTCCCTCTGTTCAAGCCAAGATTTATCGCAATGCTTTTGACTGTATGTACCAGGTAAGTTTTTCGTTATCGTTTGTATGTAAACTGGATGCTGCGTTTTGGTCGGTTTCCAGACCGTAACAAATGTATAGAGAATTGTCGTTTTTGATAACCTACTCGAAGTTTGTGAGTAGCTGGATGTCCAAATGAGTACAAACACAAACATGATCAGGCATTTGTACGCTCAAAATCAATTCACAAAACTGTTCGGATTCTCCTGACTGTATATTACTTAGTTAGTATTAAAGATAATTTTATGCAATTAGTGATGTGTTGTGGGGACTGTTTTGCGCTCAACTGCATGTTTCGGTAACTCTAGCCTGTGATAGTTCGCTCCAAAATGGTGTCAATTTATCGTCTTTAGCAGATGACAAACGTTATGATCTTTTAAAAAACTCCTGTTTCATTTACACATCAATCAGGTCCCACACAACGACACATCGGATTTAGTTACTGGTTCTTGGGTGTTATAATACGATGTGGATAAAAACCGACCTAGTTTGAAATTACGATAGAAAGGGAGCGGTGACGTTTAATTCGTACACACGCACGGTCTCAGCTGAGATCTTTGACATCGAGATGCTTATCTTTTCTTTACGAATTAACGTTCGAGTTACAAATGAGAGCAGGTTGGCACAGCTTTCGGTTTTCGTCAGTTCATTTGAACTACTGGTTGGCCTGCGTTAACACAAAATATACATCGCATTACATTTATTTCAGCCTTTGATTAAAATGGAATTCAACGATATTTACTTCAGAATGTAACTTCCGAACGTTTCTCGCTGTGACTCATCTGATACGCACTGCTGTCTAACTTTATGTGTATCACAGTTCAGTCGACATTGTGAGACAAGATGAGCTAAAAACTGTACACATACATATCTATCGCTTGGCAACAATTATCACATTCTGGTATTGATGAACAAATACTTTACTGTACCCTAGGGGTTGATTCTCACTTGTTAGTTACTATTACATAAACTACTACATCAACCTAGAAAGGTCTTCAAATTTTGGTTATGAACGTGGGCGGGTGCAACTCTTCTGAATACGTTCTACAAACTGCAATTGAAGAGCTGTTTGGTTTTTCGGAGAATATGGTCCAGTTTGCTTTACTAACTAGTGTGCACGCATGTTTTCTTTTAATTCAAAAGAAAAATCATTTTGAACTTTGTCGTATACAAACCCGCAGACTACGGTGTAAATGTGATTGGATGCAACGAAATGTGGTTTGGATACCCGGGAAAAACTCCCGACTTCCCAGTTTCAAGTTTGTTACACGAAAGAAAATCATTTTTACAACTTTACACTTCAAGGTGCTGTAAATCAGCTGACATGTTTGCTTTATGGTTAAAACATGCTAACAAATACAACTAAACGTTGAGAGTTTTTATTTTGCTAGAACTGAGTCAGCGATTGATATATTTGCTTGCTGTTTACCATTAAATCTCTGTTCTTACCTCGTGTCTGGATGATCTGCAACAGCTTTTCCCGATTTTGCATTTATAATCCAAGTTGATCTTTTGTCCTCAACGACTTCTTTCTCGAGATCTGTCCCTCAGCTCTTTTCTGATGTTTACAGTCTTTGTGTACATCTCATAATTGAATGAGACATTTTCAGTTGTACATTTCTGTGATGTTTATACTACTATCCACACTTGTTCACTTGTGTTCGAATTAAGACTTTAAATTAATGAAACGTATTTAGGCGCAGGGTTGTCTCCTTATCTAAGCTACAGGTCAGTTTACTCGTGCGACAAAATTCCCCATTATCCTTCTCAGCCACTATTTGCATTTCTGTTTCATAGACTTTTCCAACTCTTCAATTAACGTTCACACAAAAACGCATACAAACAATTGTTGTATTAAACGATTACATCTTGATAGACTTGAAGAAAATACATTTACTCACATAACCTATCACGCTTATTCTACCTCATTTTTTCGTAGATATTTTTTCCGGTATGTGAATGTGACCATTAAATCACTGTTAGATTAATCTGACTCAGCTTGCTATCGTTCAAGACAGTTTATAGTTAGCCGAGCGCATAAGTGTCGGATTATGGAAACAGGTACTCATTTATCGTTGGCCCATCACTCGCGTGCTACCAGGCTCTTTTCTGCCCGCCACCTCGTCATCATACTTATAATCGATCTCCGGTCCTTTCACCCGTAATGCTCGAAGTAGTTCAGTGTCGATCATGTCGATTTCTCAATATGGCTGTTTGTGTTTGAGTCTTGTTTGGATTGTAATCTCATTGAGCTTTACGCAACCCGATAAAACCTGACATGCCTGTGGTTAAAAAGAACAAGCACCGTTCTGCTCTATGAGCTGAAAAGTGTGTGTGTGCACAGACTGACAGTGTCCCCGTTCTGATTGAGGTACCTAGATGAGGGTGCTGCTCAACTTGTCATTAAAGGTACGCTTACTGGCTTCTTAAATCACTCCAGATCATACGAGTAGCATTTGTTTGATTTGTTTCACATCCACCAATAGGTTGGACCGAACAATGGAACCTGCATTGGTCAGTGAGCTGTTGCGTATTTGGTTTGTTTCAATACTGTGAAAATACCCAGTTTAGTCATGAGAAGAAACGCGTAGCAAACAAGCTCGTTTTCGGTGTTTCATCATCAGGCTAAATACAACACATTTATATGGGTTCGATGGGGGTGGTAAATAACGTATCACTGAAGCGAAAGATGTCAGTCAACAGTTTCTTTCTGGTTTGAGTCATGCGACTTAGTTACATAACATGGACCACGTGAGTTGTACGAAATCAGCGAGAGATAAGTCACATCTATGCGATCATTCTATGCTGGGTTTGCGTACACGGCCATGGAAGGTTTAACGTTTTGACCAGCCGTTTTTGAGCGCACAATGGTGGTGAGTACAGGCGAATTGCGATGGCCTCTGCAATTGATAGTATACGACCTTTGACCTGTTTCGATTGTATCCCACGTGTTCGGTAGATTGGCTTGAACGATTCTGTCTGATTGATTAGATGGGTTGACTCGATCAAATGCGTTGCGACCGCAGACGAGCAGGGCCTTATCGATCCTCGCGTCAGCCACACCGGTTGGTGCTCCCGAATGCGTTCGGATAATCGCCGTGTTGTGCGACCTATGTAGCTTGTTCCACAGGAACAAACAAAACGGTAAACACAAAAGGAGGCGGCATCAACAGGCAATATATCTTTCAGCTGAAGGCGCAATACTGGTGTGGAGGTAAACTGAACGCGTAATTGAGCTGCGAAATACGTTTTATTGATAGCTACATTAAGCTTCCTCGTTATGGTTTCAGCCATACCATCACCCTTGAAGGAACAAGCTACATAGGTCGCACAACACGGCGATTATCCGAACGCATTCGGGAGCACCAACCGGTGTGGCTGACGCGAGGATCGATAAGGCCCTGCTCGTCTGCGGTCGCAACGCATTTGATCGAGTCAACCCATCTAATCAATCAGACAGAATCGTTCAAGCCAATCTACCGAACACGTGGGATACAATCGAAACAGGTCAAAGGTCGTATACTATCAATTGCAGAGGCCATCGCAATTCGCCTGTACTCACCACCATTGTGCGCTCAAAAACGGCTGGTCAAAACGTTAAACCTTCCATGGCCGTGTACGCAAACCCAGCATAGAATGATCGCATAGATGTGACTTATCTCTCGCTGATTTCGTACAACTCACGTGGTCCATGTTATGTAACTAAGTCGCATGACTCAAACCAGAAAGAAACTGTTGACTGACATCTTTCGCTTCAGTGATACGTTATTTACCACCCCCATCGAACCCATATAAATGTGTTGCGTATTTGTTAGTTTGCACAAAGCCGTTCCACAAATGAGGTATTGCATTTTCTAATCTGTTACCTACGTCGTGTTGTACGCCCCTAAGGATTGAAGCAGAGCAATTCTGAACTATGTTACTCTCTTTCGAGCTAACACTTGTTCTTACATGATGTTCTGACATTTCACGTTCACCAGGTGTGTTCAAGCTGCTTTAATCTTGACAGTATTTGGGCGATCGAAGTTCGATCCACCCAGTTTGTTGTCTCTTGATTTGTTTCCGTTATTACGTAGTAATTTCTTCACTAACCCTTGTGCATTCAGATCCCCTAGTGCTTGTTTGTCTTCATGCAGTTTGGTACACGTCACTTTTCATAGGTTTCGTGATACTTAATTGGCAAAGTGAAGTGTTGAATGCATTCAGCTAACAACTGCCTCTGGCGCTGGATATTATATCTCTCCCAACTATCCGTTTCAGACTGTCAAGTATGAGGGCATCCTTGCGCTGTGGAAAGGTTTTATTCCAAATTGGATGCGACTTGGTCCATGGAATATCATCTTCTTCATGACTTTTGAACAACTTGGGCGCCTGCCTTTCTGATTTCTCGGTGAATTATGGTTCATAGGTCTAATCAACTTTAGTATTTTGAATTATTTTTTTTGTTGTTGGTTGCCTCTGTGATTGCTTTTTGCATTTGAACACTATAATCTTGATCCATCTGTCTCTGTGCTCATTCTCATTTGGACGGAGGGGGTTTCTTTAGTTGATAATCTTGTACATACTTGTGCATCCATTGGGGGTTTGCTATCTAGAAAGTCACTTAAATTGAGTAGAAAGGTCACATGTCCTTGTGCAACGTTGAAGCTTTTAGTCTTTCGAACTTACGCTTATTCACAATGTGAAATATGTTTTTTTTCTTGCGTGTTTCACTGGCCTTTGAAATGGACAATACACTGATTCGCCAAAGTGCTTTTCACTGACACTAATTCATCATTCCTAGTCTGCGGTGTGTTAAATTTGTCACTCAGAAAAGCTGCTCAATGCATATTTCACGGTCTGAATAATTGCTATTTCCCTTCGAATTTATATCATTCTTATCATATAACGGCAAACGCTTATTTTTACCGACCATCTCTGGTGTATACTCATTCGTTTGTTTGTGCTGCACATCTTCCGTTGGTTGCACTACAGAACAGCATCTGATTGCTTTTGTAAATGTCACTGTGTGACTGCACAGTGATGTGAAAAATACAATTTTAGAAGCGATCATTATCGATCTAACCGATCACACTAATTTGTGATGAGCAGTTAAGGATTTTGATTATTGTATCTTGAACATTACTCTATTTGGATGCGAACGCTAAGATCAATTGTGGGCGCAATTATTTAGTTAACAAGAAAGACGTTTTTCGCCGTCTCTAGTGTGCTTAGAAACAGACCACGAATAGCTTGTGTTCTGTTCTAGACATCAACGGATACAGGGATCATTTCACTGTCAACATACGGAATACGTAATCCTATTAGCGTAGAATGCGTATTTTCATTACCTCGGCTATCCGTTGCTAATTTGCACATTTCTCGAGTTCACATCGTGGACTGTTGCATACACAGTCAACCTGTTGATGTAGACTAACTTGCGGAGATAACGGTGTTCGAATACCGAGAGCCTTCTTACATCCTCTGTACAGATGGGCTAGGTCCCTGAACCGTATAGTAAAACTGAGCGCACACGTACATTACGAATCATGCGTTTAGTCGACAGATAGACTTCTTTGCAACGCCACAGATAACAGAGATTGGGAAATTCACTACATACTTTCGCTATGCTCTTGGACACCTTGTCATCAGCATTGCAGGCTGATGAGACAACACCATCCAGGTGCGTGGATTGATTGACAACTTCAAGCGGCCTGTGTGCAACAACAGATACGGTTCGTGCCATCCAAACGCTGCACTTTGAGGGTGTACGATACATATAAACTGACCACAGCACGTGTTAACATTTCGTTTACTCTCATCAGTCACAAATGTAAAACATGCGATTTATATATATGACACAAATAGACGGGGTATGGACACGTATACAGTCAAATCACGTATTATGTCCTTATCACCACGGCAATCCTATAGGTTGTTTCAACCACTTTTGTGCACATAGCGCCGGCTGGTGAGCTCTGATCAACATGGCTCGCTAAAGGTCAGTAGGTTCGGGTTCTGTTGATGTAACAATATTTGGAATGATCTGTTTCGGTCAACCTGGTGACCTGCCATCATGAGATGTCTGACAATCGACGATGTTGGGCTTCGAGTAACGGATTCACCGGTTTCAGATTGTTGTGTTATGAGCTGTTTT
>LUCH01003049.1:22806-39318 GCA_013368495.1 Paragonimus heterotremus | reverse complement strand
ATCTTTCAACTATTGGATATTCTGTTTCTTATTAAAAATCTTGAAAAACGCACATTGTGTTTTACACTGTGATTCACATGATCATTATGGTAATGTTGAATTTTCCTGAAGTTATTTACAGTTTATAGCATTCAGCGTGACACAATATTGCCGTTATAGTCAGTAGGTTTCGAAAGATTGACAAGAACTTACAGGTGGACAAATTTGATATAGTTTCATATTTGTCGGACAAACAAATGATTTTATAGTCATTGATGAGGATCAATCATTAATAATTGCCCATGGCGACCAGATAAAACGCAGCTGTCAAATGAGACTGATTTCTCAGCACAATCCCATTTCACTGAATACAGAATAACGGCACTTAGACAGTTTCAGCCGTTTATCATAAATACTCAACCAAATTTATACAATATAATTTACCTGTTTATTTCACATTCAGAGTTTTCGTGAAAATCTACTTCGATCTTGGTGTTTTGCCCCCATTTTTGTTTGTATCGAGGAAATTCACATCGTGAACGGGTGTAGGCCAAAGCCTAATGTGTCGTACCAGGTTTGGCACAGACTGTAGGTGATTTGCTACTGAAATGGGAAAATTATGGAGTACCTTTTGCAAATATGCAACCGGATAACCGACATTTGAAAGGTTTATTAAATTAGTGTATTTAATGGAGTTGCGGTAGATCATTGATACCGACGTCCGTCTACCCATCTTACTGTCGTGGGCTCGAGCCCCCTTGGTGCAAATATCCCAGCCTAGGCTTAGACAGCATGGAAGTATCAAACCCAATTATGACGTTAGGTGTCACTTGACGGCGTACACCTATAAGTGTTGGAAACTAACAATTTTTTTGTTTTCTACGTTCGGAAATCCTCAAAGAGGTCATAAGAACGACATAGTAGCGAATGAGGCTTGTTTTCTCTGCTTGATCGTTAGGCTGACTACAATGCCTTATTACAGCCAGCCTGGTGGAATCACATGCAACGTGACTTAGTACCTCTTGACATTGGAAACTACTTGTGTTTAACTTTGCAGATTTGTACTATGCGATCCAGCGTCGAAAAAGTGCGCTAATTTGGAGATTGATCCAGTCTCACAGTCCAACTTATGGTTCATAACGCAGCCGCAAACTATCGTTGTTTATAGGTTAACCGTTCTTGCAAATGCCTTATCATAAGGCCGATGGTCCTCGTCAGTCGGACTGATCATGTAATCAGACGAAAAATGTCAACTGTGGAACGATGATGCCTTCTGCCGGAAGCGTCATCACTTCTGTAGTTGTTATCACTGAGTAAGGACGCTTGTCCGATGAACCTCGATGATACATCCTATTACATGTTAAAGCTTGGAGACAGTTCCTTATTCACGACTTGTTTATGAGCAAGTTGCCTGGTTCATGGGTGTTTCATTCGTATCCCATCTGTTAATACGGAGAAAAAAAATTTAGTCAATACATGGCGAGCATGAATGGCAACATTGGTTGGAGATTCAAGCTCGATACATAAGACCAGACTGACCAAGACCAGCACCAGGCCTTCAGGTGAGATAATTTAGACATGTTTTCAACAATGGAAATGATCAATCATTTGTTAAGTAGATGTTTCGGAGTGAAAAACTCCATAGTGTGCTACACATCATGGCTAATACGACTTGCTAGTAGATCATACTACTGAATACTAGGCTAGTTTATCAGCAAATGTGAGTTCTTTTGGAGAAGACCTGAACTGTTAAATGTTTCTTTAAGGCATTACTGTTACAACTAAGTCATCCATGCACAGTGACTGCTTTTGTTTGTTGGTCTAACGGCGGTACACACCAGCGGAGTCTCAGTTTCGTTTAGCATTATGAATGAACGGACTTCTACTACTTTGGCTGCGTTTGTTGGGAGTGTCTGAATAAAGTAATCGTGGAGTCAATTGATTATTACTCTCTGAAAGTTATGCTCGCTTTTGACAGTGCAATTTGAAGCAGTGCTGTGACGTAGTGCATTAACAGTGAAAGTATGGGACTGTCGAGTTTTATGTCAACCAGTTGTTTTGTACAACAGAAGTACCAGCTGATAAGCCAAACGTTTAAATAATTTTTGAAATGAGTACAGTAAGCATAATGGTGACGAAGGGCAAATAACCTGATATCCGTTGTAATAGGTGTTTCCCATTCCGCATGAAAACTTGTGTGAAATCACCACTGTACTGTTATTTCTATCAGTGGTATACATTCTATCTCTTACAGTTGTTCCATCCTTGCTGGTTGTGGAAAGAAAGCAAACTAGTTTCGGTTTGCTTATTTACGATTATTATAATCACAATTAATGTCAGCATGTTTAAACCTTTATCTTACAGGCAATCACCGGAAGATATTTCGGTTTAGACTAACTTTAGACGGAAGCCGCGAACAATTCACTGTGCGAGTTAGAGTCATATTAGTGTAGGCTGTATGTATTTTACAAGGATAAACTGCAAATCCACTTCAGACCTTTGACGTTAAGGCTGTAACACACTTACTCTTTGCTGTTGACATCCGTATTTGTTGGGAACCGATAGGCTATTGTGTGTTGAACGGGTACGTCATGGGTGCGCTGGTCTGGACATAATGTATGGATATTTTTAATTTCGGAGTTACTGTTGTAAACCCTAGACAGAATACGCTGGTTCATGCACGGTGTAGTAGTGTGTTGGATAGAAATCGGTTTTTTCTCCTCGTAATAATTAACACGGAAAATATTGGTTCCCCGGAATAACGCGACTGTCTCCGTTAAGTGCTCTCAAGACAAACTAAAAGACGGATGCAAAAAACAGCTTTGTTCCACTCTAACAACATGTATATCAGAGAGGGTATAGCGACTTACAAACATTCTGAAATCAGAATTCGAAGATAGTTACCAAAAGTGGTAGTGAAGGTCACTCGACCACCAATGAACATAGCGGAAATAAAGGTCGAACAGGTAAAAAATAGCGGTTACCTCTTGACTGTTCACAACATTTCCGTTCATTGTGATTAGACAGACTTGTTTTCTCAAGGAATGAGGCGGTTTTGGACAAGAAATATGGATTCCGTAATAGGTACTAAATTTCCTCCAGGCTCCATTGGTAAGATTAAGAACCCGGAACTCGGCCTGGCAACAAAACGAGCACCCAGCTGCTTGAGGGGCTCTATTCCGGCCTTTTGTTTAATGTACTCTGACTTTTCTCACCCTCATGCCCACCCAAGGAGTAGCGTTGTCAGTCACATGGTTATTGGGTGATCATGTGTCCATTGGCCATGAGTACGGATGTCCAGAGCAGCTTACGTACGCACTGAAGAAAACATTCGTACACAAATCAAATATAACTACTTCCAGTGAATTTGCTGGTACTTTTCTTAGAGGTATTAACCAGACAATATTAGTGCAATAGTTGCGTGTTGAATATCGGTTTCATTCCCTAATTTGCTTGGTCACGTTTTCAAATATGTCAAGACACTTTTTACCGTTATCACTCTGCGTTAAATTTGTGAGTGACTTTAAGAACATCACTGCCAAATCACCTTGAGCGTTTCATAACTGTTAGCATTGTGTAAAGTTTACATGCTATAAGTGCATTGTCGTTCGTACTTAGCCAACATATAATACACCGTAAAAGTGTGCTGAAACCATACTCAGTTTTATTCCCATGAGGATCGATAAAACAACTCCAAGGTTCTCAAGGCTTACTTCCATGTTCAACATGAACGAAATTTCTACCTTTCTCTCAAGAATGTCGTGATCAGTCTGAATAACCATGATACAATAAGAATCATGTTGTTAGTCACTTTTTAAATGTTTTGGGCTTATTATTTTTCTCGTTTCTCTATGTTTTGCACGTTAATTTAGTTTGCCTGTACCTATCAAAAATGTTTCGATGTTTATTTCGAGCTGCCACATACACATCAGTATGATCGAATTCTTTTTAACAAACGGAGTAACGGTCTCTCTATGTCAACATTTTTTGTAAATATTTTTAAGTACTGTTTAAATCCAAACTTGATTCAAGCTAACATAGTTTGACTTTACAGGTTCTTTATCTGAAAACAGAAGATCATCGTCAATACTTAAAGTTTAACTTTTTCCTAAACAGTAAATTCTGTTGCAAAGCAATTAAACAGCACACATCAAGTTATTTTCTTGTCATCCGTTTTAGCACCATCGATTGCTGTTTGAAATTCTTCTGGAATAATTTATACCCTCAATAAATGTCACCGCTGGGTACGCTACATTAAACTGTCTCACCGTTAAGTTTTTTGTCCATTTAAAGAAGCGGCTAATTTGTGTTCTAAGCCGACCTGTCAAGTTGTGGGATAGGTAAAAGACGTAAATTTCGGAAGACTGCCGCAATCGTTTTTTTTCCCGCGCAGTTCATTGCTCTCGTTTGCGCATCAACTGTGATGTACGCATTACGTACAGTTAGAAACAGACAGTCGAACGTGCTTCTTCTAATGATGGGAAAGATACACATCACCATACACCTATGAGACCACCCCGTTCTTTTAACTAGTAGTGATTTTTCCTTTCAAATTAGCACACCCATTTTCTGACCGAAAATACTAGTATGCGTTATATATGACTGGAACCAAAACGTCAATGTTCTTGAAAAGTTATTAAGACAAGATGAAAATGTTCGACTCATCTGAAAAGGCTTTTCTTTGGGAACAGTTAGTTGGAGTATTTTATCCAGTGTTTTCGATAACCCGTGTCTAGTAATCCGACACGTGTTTTTACAAAAAAGGATCGAACATATTTGCGTGAACCTCATAGTATTCTCATCTCGGTGACAATTCTCAACGAAGTTTTAGGGCCACATTTTTCTATCTGGCTTTGTATGATATTCAGACAATAATTCTCCACAGATTACCAACTGGATTTTGATCAGATCTGCAAGTCATTTGGTCCAGCACAAGCAACTTGAGAAACAGCAGCCAATTTTGTGAGTTGGGACAAATACATCGGGTTGTTGTATTGGTGGAAGATGGTTGTGTTGATACTTGCGACGTAGCAAATGTTGGCTAAACATTTCCAACATGGTGATAAGAATTAAACTATTATTTGCCGTTTATTTTAGTCAGTTCACTTAAACTCCTGCGTGTAAAAACACCCAATTTTATTCTCTGGGTATCTATCATTGGGTTTCTCATAGAAGCACATCACCGTTTCAAAACCTTCGACGCTATGATAGGCGTCTTCTTCAGTTAGTCAATGAAAACAAATTTCTTTTGATACAGCTTAACAGAATTACCCATAAAAGGTTGGATGATCTCAAAATTGGGCCCCGAGATGTGGAAGTTCTAAATCGTTTCTTTAACCCCCCACTGGTGAGACACTTCAACATTCACCCCAGAAAAAACTTTGTATATGGATGAATACAGAAGGTCATATTTGATTGTCCACTCCCATCAACCACTAAATAGTCTTGAACAGTCCAAAGCGAATATGTCAAAAGATAAAGGTCGCATGCACATTCTCAGGAACGTTTTATTAAGAACTGGGTAAAATGCACAATATTGCAGTGTCATAAATGGTATTGTCATATTATGTTTTTGCGTCACCATATTCTTACCATGTTCATTTGAAACACTCAATTGAAACCCGTAACTAATATCAATACCATCCTTTCAAATTTCCTTCCCCATAAATCGTATCTTCACACGCTCACAAGTTTTTACTCCGGTAACCCTAGTTTAAGTGATTCTTGGTTGCTTTCAACTGCTTATAAACATGCGGGCATTAATGGTTCACACGATGACTAACAACTCTAGCGGATTATATGGTGTTTTATGCTACTCATCCACTTGGATCTTTTTCGTTGAGAACAAGTATCTCTATGTAATATATTTCATTCTCAAACTCTTTTCAGTCGTACAGCATGTGACTTAACGTTGGCGAAACCCCGATCTAAAATAGAGAACAGAAAAACAACCGTATAACCTCTAAACATTTATTGGTTCTTTATATAGATTGAACATCACCCACAATTGATCGCAGCTGTCGCATTCCCATAGACTTTCCAGTCAGCCCCTTTCGAACGGCAGAAACACTAGACTCGAGTTTCGCTCTCATTAGAGCTCGTCAGTAGTGTATATCCTTGCCACTGCAGGGACTAGAAATCCGGCCAAACTTTCGTGAGGTAACCGCGTTGACCACTATGTCATTGACCTCACATTAGGAACTACCGAATTATCATATGTGAACACTCAACCACTTTCGCTTGTGAGTAATGATCAGGTTGCCCGATTGCCTCGAGAGGAAACAGTTACTGTCTGCTAACTCCAATCGTCAGCTGCGATCAATTTTGCGTGACGTTCAATCTATACGAAAATCAAAGTCCTTTACTACTCATCAGTAATTTGTCGGCTCCTCAACAGTTTGAGAATCACTGTGAGCTGTTTTTCGTCATAGATGTATGACTGATGAGTGACAATCAGCAAGACATCCGAAACAAAGCAGGTCTGAGTACAGTAGACCAAAGTTTGGGATTGACATGATGGTCGGTGTCTAACATGTATTTACTAGCTGGTGCAAGAACGCTTACCAAGTCATGTGGTCTACTGTGGCCGATTGCTTGGCATCCATTTTGAAAAATCTTCGTTCATTCCACGAACTGGTTTATCACCTTCGGCTATATGTTCGCCGGAAGCAGCATGCGAAGCAGAAACTTTGGTCGTCTGATAAATGTGCTATAGTGATATGGCTTCGTATTGACCAATCAATTTGATTGAGTCCAAACGATTACCGTTTCGTTTAATATTGTTTTCCTGTTATTGAAAACAGTGCTCTGTCTCTGTCATTATAAATCGCATCTTGAGTCACTAAGTATTCATTCTTAGTTAACCGCTAAGTTTCTATGTATGAATTCGTGTACTTACTACTATACATTCAGCACATTAATCCAGTTTGGATTTCGCAGTCTACAGAAAGCAAACTGACAAAGTTTGGGCACAGTGAACCTGTAATCGAAATGCTCGACTCATTCAAAATTTGCATGCATTTTATCCCTGATCTATAGGATAAAGTATACTGCTGAGCACCCCTAAGTCACGTAAAAAGTATACGTTATATTTCTTTTCAAGCTGATTAGGCCTTTAAATTATTAGCACACGAAACCAGCATGTAGAATGACTTTTTTAAATTAAGAACAAAAGACACTAAATCCGTGTTACGGTAATGTAAAAAATGTATGTACGAAAAAGTCAAGGCGTCCAGTAGTTCTTATAATTGGTTTTCTACCTTATACGATGATATGTGTGATACTATGGAGAAAGATTTGAAACAATGTAACTCCTTCGTGTTCATCATTTAAAACATACAATTACTCACCGGAATGATCAGTAAAAAAATCACCGTATTAATAACTTATCTTAGTTCTTATTGTGATGAACCCCACAGTGTGTCACCAATTTTCAGGCGGCACATGAATTTGTCTCAAACAAACGTGAAATTTCAGAATGTTTATCCCTTCTGACAAGAGTTACTTAAATGAGGGTGTGAACGCAAGTAAGCAAAATTATGTTAGAAGTTGTGTGAGAGATGATTGCTATGTCAGATCCTATTGTTTATTCCGGGAGTGTTAAAAAAGATTTCAAAACGATTACGGCTTTAGCAGTTATTAGGTTTATTGGGGTGTTCTTGGAACGGACGGATTCTAACTGATATTAGACAAAATATTTTATTTTCCGGGCTTTCTTATCTTGAACGCCTATTGCGTAGGTCAAAAATCAACTGCGGACTCTGAGTGGGTCCAATGATGAGTTAGATAGATAGTATAGGATTTGAACAGAAAAATTTTGGTCCGAACGCTTTTTTTGCCGGAGCATCGCTGGCATTCTTGTTGCTATCCAACGGACACAAATATTTTTTTGGTTGGGATTGATATCGATTTTGGCCAGCGTTCGTGACGGATAAATTGATTTTTGTCTACCTGTTGGCTGTTTCGTGTTTGTCCGATTTTGTCGTGCCCATTACCCATGTCACTCATGGTGACAATGATGTCGGTTATTTGTATGCACCTGGTTTTGAGTTAAATACATGCATATATGTACGACAAGTTCTTACTTTTGCCTACTGAACTTTGAAGTTGAACAAGCTTAGTGAGCAAGTGACCGGAGCTTATCATTCCTGTTCAAACAATCGTTGGAATGTTGAATTAATCTCAACTAAAATTAACTCAGTGAACTCGTTCACCCGTATAGAAATATGACAGCAACTTCTGTTGGCGTCGTTTTGTTGAGAGGACCTCAAAACTGGAAAACATATCGTTCTACGATTCAATACAGTAACAGCACTGGGTCATACATTCGGTTCGATAAGGTTTGAAACTAAACAGAAGAAAGGGTGTACATCTCATCTTACGTCTGATATGCATTGTGATCTTGTTTACTTAGTCAGCGAGTGTTTTCTGTGGCAGTGATCACGGCCACGACAAGCCCGGAGGCTGTTACTGTGTCAACATGTAGTGAACAGTCGACATATCTACGCAGCGACACCGCTACGACAGCAAAAACCGTAAATCAAAGACCGCAGCGGAGGCTGTTGTCTTAACCGTAGTTAGCGTCGGATTGTCATGGCTTAATTTTTATTCAAACAGTCGTTGCTAATTGGCTATTGACTTGGCTTTTGAGCTAAATCAGCATAATCTTTTCGGCGGGATGTCTGGTAGGATATAATTATGACCGGCTGATGATGGTTAGGTTATTTCTTTCATGTCTCTGGCAATCAGTCGTCTTGCATTTTGATACTTGCCTGGCGGTATTCATGCCTGAGTTAGACTACCAGAATGACCGGAGGCGTGGTAGCTTGCACTGGACCATTTACATTTACACTCACCTTCACTGTATAGTTAGAGAAACAAATACATTAGTTAAAGAATCGGAGAAATTTATAGGAGTTGAATTAAAAAATGCAGCACAGGTTAGGTGGAAAATAACGGGCACCTCGAGTTCTGATGGCAAACGAAGTGATCTGCCCACCCTTTCACAACGATGGTTGGTTTGTGTGAATGGTAATGTGATAGTTCACGTGCTCTCAACGCATATGCCTCCTGTTCGTTGGCGATTTGCAGTGGAAGCGCCGATGAATTACCAGTCTGAATCAGCCCACAAAGCAGTAACTGTTGTATGTTTCTATAACCGAAACCCAGTATGTCAAAAGTTTCTTTATCGCGTGATTGGAAAACTGTCATTCGTCGAAATTTCCGATGTTTTTCCGGATCTCAATCCTCCAGACACTTCGGTTCACAGCTGTAACAATTCATACTCTATGCTAACTAGTGGTAAGCAAAAGACTCACTTAACAAACCTACTGCCCTCTCGTCTTCTGGCGACCAGTGTTTCTGTTATCTATCCTAAGCTGTCTGTCCGGTCGCTACTTCAGAATTCGCTGGGCAGCTGGATGAAGTTGAAGTACTGAGTTCCCTGTATCCACTTCATCAGAGCAGAAAGAGGAAATATATTACGATGTGTTAACATTTTGTCTGCTCTCGTCAGTCACAAGCGTAAAACCTGTCAGTTATATACCTTTTACATATAAAGACAAACAGGCAGTAGACACGCTTACAAGCACAACATAGTGTTTCAAAGCACACAAGGACGACGTACCACTACGCCCGATCTTACACATGAACAGTTTCATTTACCATAAAGCTGCTTGCCGACCAGTGGACATTTTGGATCCCATTCGTTGAGTTTTATCCCCACAATGTCTGAAAGACTGCTTCGAATTAACTGAAATTCTAGAAGACACTTCGGTGGGTATCCAAGTAATGTATTCCGTGGATGTTGATTCTCTTTTACAAATGATTATTTTTGTGAGACAAGTGATTTTTATGTGACATTATCTTCAATCAGAACTGTGACACAGGTGTTCCACTTCAATACCTAAGAGATCTTATTTTGTTGTGTACAGAAAACGATTGTTTCGATTTTGATGGACATGCTTACAAACAGGTAGACGGTGTGGCTATGGGTAGTCCGTTAGGTCGACACAAGCGGACATCATCTTAGAAGCGATTGAGCGGCAAGTCCATGATTATATAAATGGATGGTTATTATACAAACGATACTTTGGTGCTATTTTAATTTTTGCTGATGTTACTCATTTTGACTTGTTTTTCAACTTTCTTAATAATATTCACCCCAACCTATCTTTATCTCACGAAGTTGAATCAAACCACGGTTTATCTTTTTTGGATGTACTCATAACAAGACGTGCGGATGGCACGTTACAGCGCTCAGTTCACCGCAAAGCGACATGGGGTGGTCAATATCTTCAGTTTTCCAGTTTTGCTCTTATTGCATACAAACGGGGTTTGATTAAGACACGTTTTCACAGAGCCAAGCGTATTTGCACCCGGGATACTCTGCAGATAGAGCAAGAGTTGCTGAGACAAACTTTACTAGCGAATGGACACCCCGACAAATTCATTGAGGCGCATGATACGGTGAAGAAGAGCACTGATCCCATACTGATGGTTCGAAAGAAGGATGTTTTCTTATTCTTGTCATTCAAAGGTGACCACTTAGCCAACGACATAAAGCACAAATTAAAGTTTGTTATGGCTGGAACATGTGCGACTGTGCAGTTGCGCTTATTTTAAACCACCAGAGGACCAGTTCTCCGCAATCGCGAATGTAGCTTGCCAAACTCTTCTGTCTCCCATGTTGTTTACTAGTTCACTTGCAGGTGCAGTGACGTTTACATAGGCAGAACAGGTCGACACCTATCACGGCGAGTGGCCGAACACATCCTGAAGTGGTTGAAACAACAGATGAGGCACCAGCCTCAACGTCTTGAACTAACGGCTCGAAACCCAACGTCATCGATTGCTTAACACCTCATGACAACAGATCACCAGGTTGACCCCTTAAACTCATTCAAGATATTGGTGTGCAATTGAAACCCGAAGCTATTAGCTTTTTGTGAAGTGATGCTCATCCGAACTTACCAGCCGAGGTTGTGTGCACAAAGGTGGTTGAGGCAACCTATCGGGCCGTCATGGTCGTGATTACATAATACTTGATGCGCTTGTAGGCGTGTCTACTGCCTGTTTGTCATTATCTGTAAGACGTATATAACTGGCATGTTTTATGTTTGCGACTGATGAGAGCAAACGAAATGTTAACATATTGCAATATTTCTCTTTCTTTTTCTCTGATGAGCTAGTTGAACAAAACCTTGAACTCAATTCCGTCTAAGTGTATTTACTGCACATCATGACATAACCAACTTGTTAGATAATTAATCTCCTTTCAGTTTACAAGAAATTGTTTTGTACACATAGACGCCTTTCACTGGCCTGCACAATTCAATGAACTTCCACAGGTAAGTGTTCACTTTGAGCGCTGTTAACATGAATATATACCAAGACTTCAGCTCAGGCATTGCACTCGTTTTCGAAACGGTGGACCAAATGCCAGAGCGGTAGTGGAACGTTCGTGTTTTGTTCATTCGCAATCAACCAAATACTCTATCACTTACCAATATTTTCGCTTTATCTTCTGTTGCTTTGCGATCTCAACCAATATCTCTTCTCTTGAAAATACCATTGTTCGTGTTCTAGCAACTTCCTATCAAATGGGCATGAACAACTATTAAGATCAACACGACTAGGATACTCGGAGACGAATGTTTCTAATTGACAAGGAATCATTCTACGTGTACTGAACTGTAATTCTATATACGTTTTTTTGCATACTGTAGATGGCAACAGAGTTCAACGACTTGCAGGAGGGAAAAACAAAAGGAAACGAAACCTCAAGCCAAAAGCACAACTCAACTAATCAAACGGTGAAATAATGCGGGGGTTGAGTAAAGCATGCAGTGTACAACGTAGCACCCTGTAGGGTTAACGAAACACTTAAGTGTGAATGTATGGTTAGAAGAAAGTTCTGATTTCTTTAGATAATTTTTCGCGTAAGTTCGAAAGCATGACGACTTTCGTTACAAATATTGTGGTTGACCGAGCTAGTTCGGTAGGATTTAGCATTTGTCATTTTGACAAATCTAGCTGAAAATCGATTTTGCTTGAAGTGGCGAATAGATAGTAAAATTCATCACATTTCAATTTTATTTCAAACATTTATTGTCCACACCTGATTTGCACTCATCGGGTGTGCGGCCTGCCGATCAAACTTACATGCAGTTCACATCAACCGGTATGTGTTACTCGATAATTTGGGAGTTATATTCTACTGTTCTCTTTAATTATTCTTTCGCTTTTTGAAAACCGCGCTTTGGTCAATAAAACTAAAGTCTAACAATGATTTGGGGTTTGGCGACAATCACTTATTCATGATGCCTACTGCGCAGAATGATACTTCAAGCACACCAACGACTGCACCTAAGCGATAGCCTGATTGCATTGATTGATTAGGTATTCATCTATTCATAAAAACAGAATTGTCGAATACTGAAGAGTTTGTTCCACACCTGTGTCAATTCCATTTGATTCACGTAAAACTTAACAGCGTAGTGGTGGTGGTGGATCACAGAGAGAGAGAGAGAGAGAGAGAGAGAAAGAGGAAGAGGGGATGAAAGAGATTTAATGATTTCGAAAAGAACACGATCGATCAACATCGACATAATTGCTAACACGAGACTGTAGTGGATTACGTTCATCCGATTTACTGTGCAAAGATCGTTGGTTGATTTGATTGTTTGATCCACTTTTATCACAAAAATACTACGTCTAATTATAGACAGTGGTATGTGCAGGTTGGTTCAAGAAACAAAAAACTGTGTTTGTTATTGATTAGTTTGGATCCATTCTAGAGGTCTAGATACTAACGCGTCGTATTGTTTATTCCTTATCAAACAACAAAACTTGGTCCCTCTTGTACATCATTCTACCATGTCCACTTCACGATAGTAATTCGAAACGTTGCAACGAATCTTTCATTACTCAGTGTATATCTGTCCTATTTGTTTTAAACATGTGTATTTTAGAAAACTGTCGTGGGTGGACATGATAACAATCTAAAATGTTTACAAGGAATAGGCAAGTTTGCTGAATTATTAAACCAATGGGAGTTTAAGACCTATAAAGTATTGTTTCGTATATATAATGCTGGCTTGAGAAGATTAACCGTAACCGCATCAGCCAAACACAACAAGCGCAGATTAAGATAACGCATAATATTTCTGTTTGTTCGAGATTGATCAGAATACCAGTGGCCAATGTGTGTTTGGCGGCTGGGTAAGGCGGAAGTTTGCCTGTAACCATGATGCGTGAATCGTGTTACGTTACCACGTTCTGGACCTATTTTGGCAGATGTCCTTTACTGTCTAACTGTAATCATTTATAAGCTGTGCCAATGTAACGTTCACCGCAGCTTCTCAAACTGGTAAATGTACTGTGAATGAACACTAAAAGGTTAGAGGTTCTTGAATGAATTAAACGGCAGCTTGACAGTCTGATGCAGCATGTGGTTAGGTAGCCCGATTAACTCATCTTGGATTCGAGCAGATTTCACGCTTGTCCAATTACCAGACATGTACTAATCACAGGTCATCGGACTTATCTCGAATGGACATTCAGAAACATCATGTGTTAACTTGATCCGCGCTTGCTGCGTTTCGCTGATGCAGTCGCGGTTGATCGTCCGAAGCCGGCGTTGTGTGTACAAAACAGTTATATATATATATATATTTATATCTTAAACTATCATTTTTTTAATAGTTCAGCATATATGTCCCTCAGCCGCAGCACATTAAACAGCACAGACGATAAGATCACATTTTACTTAGTGGGAATTCGACGGTATGTTTTCTTCGTGGGCTTCTCCAGCGATGTGTAAGAACATTCTAGACAATTTCTTCGTTCAATCAACAAACATGTTTTAAGTATTCATAACAGAAATGTGACAAAAAATAGGCGATAATGCCTTCGAGTTATACCAGCAACGAAAGGCAATTTGTCATGACGCAACTTTAAGCGATTATTTGCCATCAATATGAACGGGGGGGTTTCAAGGATAGTCTTTTCAAACCAACAGTATGTTCTCGAAACAGTCGTCTGCTAACTTTAGCCTCCTGTGGACTTACAAACATGCTGTAACGTTCCACTCCTTTCGAATTGCATTGGATTACCTGTGTAGGGGACCAATCCAATACAAATGTATTAACGCCAATAATCAGTTCAAAATGCAGTCGTTGACTAGCTCATTATAGATAATCCCAAGAAGATGAAACGAGCGCATCAAAAGTGTAACGCTAAGCAGAATTAATCCAAACAAGTGATGTTAATTCTGTACAAAGAAAAGTGGTGCAGGCTGTGTATAAAACTAAAGCGAAACATGAAAATGCGTACAGTGCCTTATACCTCTCACCTCACCCTGCCAATCCTATGTGTCTGAATTTGCTTATTTGGTTTTTCCCTGTTACGCCTAAATTCATGAAGAAAACGGACTGTAGATTACATTTCATCAAACCAATCGAATCCTTACTGAGAAATAAACTAAACAAAAGATTTATCACATGGACCAATCCGAGACTGTCATCACCCGCTTTGTTTCAGTCAGATTGTGCAAGTCGGCGATCGTCGTACTATGGGCCTGGAAAAACACACGGTTCACTTCTCCAGATCCTATTCACCTAATTTGCTTAGCACAGTCTTTAAGGTATAAAGCCATCTTTCTCTGACTGCAACTATGCTTTCAACCATATAAATCGAGAAATATTTCGCCCAACTGTTACGCTGTTTTAAGAATCCAGTTTAACTCAGTTAATCCGGTCGGCGATTACTTGATCCACAAAACACAACATACCTGCTTCAAAAACATTATGTTCTCTTACGTGACAGCTAACCGTACTGAACATCAAAGGGCACACCTACTACATTTTCTATCCTCAGGTTACATAGGAATAGCAGCTATTACGCGATCGATTTCCAATGACAATCAGCACTTAATTTATAAGCTATCCTATTGTGGCATGCTAATCTAGGTATCTAAGTGGGTTTGATCGTAATTTGCTCCACAATTATTCCCTGTCCGTCACTTGTTCCATTTCATAGATAATTGTGACTGATGGCCCTTTTTCTGCTGCCATTTTCGAACCGATCAGTATATTAGTGTAAACATTTTTTGCAGAAATTTTGGTAGGAATGACAACAGCTTTCTCGTTACCGTTAGTCCTGTTATTTATCCACCTCAATGGATACCCATCTAGGTGCTGTATTCGGGATAATATACATATTTTCTGCTAACAGACGCTTGCCACTGGTTAGTGCAAATTGTACAGTTGTCAAACTTCTTTATCTTTATGCGAAAATTCGCCATTAGCATTTAACTCATTGCTCTATTTGTAAATCTCAGGAGCAGAATGTTATCAGAAAAATATGAAACATTGTGTTCCCATGATCTCATTCCTTAGTAGGGAGAGAAGTTACATATTACAGGGTGTATACATCCTACTTATGCCCATCAGTCGGGCACGTACGATGCGTATGTTCCAAGTATAACAGCAAAGCAGACCGAGAGAGACAGGTTTGACCTACATTAACTCAACACATGTTCGGCGATACGAGAAGTTAATCCGTTGCATCAGAAACTTTCTGCTTCGCTTAATGTTGCCACTGCAGACTTTCGGTTGAATAACACTACACGGGAAAAACTGGCTAGGTCAACCAAATCACCTGTTATCAGATGTTTAATGGTCAGCAAAGTTAGCTGCTTTGTATCTTAGTCAAATTTTAGTTGTGCTCAGCTGTCTATTGTGATAAGTATCCTTCATTTTCGAATTTTTAAGTGTAACTATGACCAGTAAATAACATGATAAGTTGGTAAATCAAGTAGATATTACACATGGACACGGGTTTTTCCTCTGACCGATTGTATCAACCTGTAGCTTCAAACAAACCTAAGCTGCACGATGTAAAGCTCGGATTCAGAGATCTCAGGGTTCAAATAGGTAACGTTCGCCTCTTCTTCCGTCCGAACTTTGGACTAATAGTACGCACAATTCTTCGGACACAACAACGCATTGTGTCAAGTTAACACTTCGTCGCGCCCAACTTTTAAGGATATAGATCCAGAAGTCACTGATGCACGTGTATTGTATTTGCCATGGCGCATCTCAGTTTGCAACAAGCTCGATGTCTTCGTAGGTACCATCCTATATATTCATGACGTATGAGAAACAGGAAAATCAGTATCATAGCTACAAACCCATCCTCGCCTGCTCACAGACACACGGCCAACAATGATAACCGCAGAACTTTTTTATTATTACGACACACCTAGACAGCACAACAATTGTCTGAAGATAATAAACATAGAAATCCCCTTAATTAATCCACCCAGACACAAAACCACTAAAGTCACTAGCAACTGGGGAAGGTGCCCATGTTTCGTCGAATGTCCGCTCGGTTGTTACGTTGCACTACAACCCTATACTAACTAAACGTCTTCAGTGGATAGTGTTATGTTTCTTTTGGTCACGGCTGATAGCTAGTCAGTCTACTGAAGTATTAAACTATAATCCTGAGCACAACTCCAGAGATGTCGCT
>LUCH01003049.1:6095-17200 GCA_013368495.1 Paragonimus heterotremus | reverse complement strand
ACGCTTCCGATTGCAATACATTTTCAGATGCGATTTCACTTTATTAACCAAACTCGATTCTGGTTGTCCTTTTTTACAAACCCGGAAAATAGGCGTTTATTTCTCTACTATAACATGCAGTTTCAACTTATTTTGAACATCACTGGCATTTTTTTTACGGCTGTTGCATTCAGATAGACCTTCCAGCCAGTCTGTTTTGAAAAGGAACATTAAACTCGAGTTCCCCCTTGTTAAAGCTTGTCAGCAGTGCGTAACCTTGCCACGGTAGGGATTGGAACTCCAGCCAACCTTTCAGAAGGCAACGGTTTTGACAACTGGCTGCGACCAAAAATGTGAGTGATGTTCGTCGTGAGATTAACCAAATCTCTGGCTATTTATCAGTACTTATTTCCACTTTTTTGAGATCATTACAGAGAGCGAAAAATATGTGAATCTGCCAGATTATTAAAAGTAGCTGGCTAATTTCAAATTAGCTCACTCCAAGAGGAACAAATGGCTTCCTTCTGCTTTTCGTGAACAGGTTATAGACTGAAATCGTTTGATAAATATAGTGTCACTGGAAGCGGGAAATATCTGACTGATGGTGTGATACTGAGTAACGCCAACTTTGAAAACATACTGCTAACCGGATTAAATATTTCCCAGCCTACCGACAGGGGTTTGTGCAAGTTAGAAACAGCCGCCTAATTAGAATAGTTTTGTATGCGGTCCACAATACCCTCCGAGTTTAGTTAAGCACGATTTTAGTGCGCTGCAAAACAAAATTACCAGGTCCACCTTTTGTTTTTCATGCAACCAGCGATGAACGTGTGCATGGATCACGACAGGTCGCTGTTGTAAGGCGAAATCGGTGTCTCTTCGACCAGATTCTGTCAATCTCACTGTTTGTTCTTAGATGGAAACAAACGTTTGGTTTCACTAAGTTGGCGGACAGTGCGGACTGGGAATTTTTTGCGAATGGACCATGTCGACTTGCTTTTTGTTCTCCATAACCACACTAACAAACCGTTGTCATTACGAACTATAAGCACGGAAAGAGTTTGCTATGACATTTTATTTTTCAACGAATGAATTAGCTTAAAATGAAAGCCAAAGTTCAAATAAAGCAGTGAAAACTCTTAGCTCTTAAACCGGTTGATCGGCATTCCTAACGAAGTGACCAGTAGACTAAAGAATATCCCCGCCAAGAGATACACTCTTGAGCCAGGTCTTTAAGATCAATAGGCTGGTGAAGTGAACTTACTGATTCCACCATTGCACATCTTGGTTGACTTTATTTTCAAAGAACTAATTTGTCTCCGTTGAATTTTGCCGCTGGAGCAGTGAAGAGCTGTGAACGTCTTTTTCGAAAAGCACGTTTCATGTGTAAGATTAAACCTTTCATATAACATAAAAAGCCAGCTATTTTGTTCCTAGGTTTTACATATTTCAATCGACTAGGTGGTTTCTTTACGGCTAGAAGGCTGATATATTTGTTTGATAAAACTTTATCACAGATTGATGGATGAATGTCTCAGTCTACGGTTTGGTATCTTTCTATCTGCTGACTAAAGGTGAATTATAAACGACGCAATATTTCGTCTCCTTTACTAAAGTATTACTCTTGCGTATAGAAAGAGCAGCATTACACTCCTTTGTTCATAAATATCTTTCAAAAAACTCGACACTCGCTTGACGGCGAATAACATGACAATGCCGTACTTGAGGGTAACTTGGGCACGTGCTTCTTGCCTGCCATAAGATCACTCGTACGATGTTTCATCGGGAAATAAGTGAGTCCGCGAGTTGTAACGATGAAAAGGTCAGGACACAACGCCCGACCCCGTTGATTCACTCAACCGATAAATAAAAGGGTTCAACATCTAAACTTTTGTTGCGTAAATCACAGAGAGAAAGGGGAATCACGTTACAAAACAAGCAAATTGTGGTGGTAAACAACGAAATGTGTGGTTCAGGTTCATCAACTTTTGAAGACTTCTTTCCATCAGAACAGCCATTAAGTTGTACCGACAAATCGCGAACTATGAGTGCGATCAACACGGAGAACAATCAAACACATGCCGAGGTTCATTCTTGGATGAACGGCAGTAATCAAATAAATAGACATAAATGAACGAACAGTTAGCGACGCTCATACATGAGACGACTAAGGAAGCATGTCAATTACATGAGTATTTCAAACGTGCTTGTGTATCTTTTGATACAGCATCCGGTAGGCAGAATTCCAAGACAGTAAACATTTTTCGTTAAAAAGAGTTGAAACAAGGTTTAAGAAAGCTGATCGAGTGGATTTATTTTACTAAATCTAGTTGTATAAGATTTTTATTTTGGCTGACGTCTGGTGAAGTGAAATCTTTTCTGTTTTCAAGACCGGATATAATGAGTGACTTATTTCAACGGACTTAGTGATCTGCAACTCACACCTAAAAAGTTGAAAGGAAACTGATGATATTCTTTCACCTTCACTTGTCTGTAATCATCGCACATTTCACGGACTGATTGCTTTTCACGACTTTCTTGCAGCTCACCTCGAAAACACGTAATTACAGTTGATGTATTAATGTGTAAATGTGACAGTTTAAAATAATGGGAAATTTTTTAATTATGGTATTCCAGGATCTACACTTGAAAATTTAGCTTCATCTGGATAAATGTAAACGAACGTTGTAATACTCCTGTCTCTTATTTAACAATGAGCAGAAATCTGATAATTACGTTTTGGTAACGATGATTAGATCTCATTGCCAAACCAGAGTCCACTGAATCAGAACGTGATTTGTTTTGAATTTCATTTCCGTTAAGAACAAAACGAACCGGAAATATATATTTTGACATGGAACCACACCATAGTGGTTAAACAGACACCGTTAATCATATATTAGCTTGGGTTGGTCACAGATGCGTTGAACGGAGATTAAAATGATGTTCAGCGTTTATCAGTAGTTAATCAGAGGCGTAATTAGCACAACGGCTGACGTTGTTGTTTAGGTTTGACCATGAAACGAACAAACGATCCTATACAAACTGCATCCTTAAGTGTGTGTACCTCATAGTATGCATGACTGAAAACCTCGGAAGGTAGGTATGGTTTGCACAGGTCATAGTGATTAAATACGCGATTGTATAGATGTGATAATCCATTGTTTGATGATGGCTTTTTAGAGGCTGCATATTATTTTAGTATATCCTGATCCAGTTATTGGTGTTCCTCAGGAAATCCAAACTCATTTGGATTCTTCAGATGATTCTGTGTTCCACTACGTCAATATACAGAAGTACCTGGTAGATCCATGATATATTTACTATCAAAGATCAGACGTAGACGGTGTGCTTTGAATTAAGAAGCGTACCTACCTTGGATGGATTTGGAGAATCTAATTGACGGCCTGTTACTAGTTGTTTACAATAATTACTTGGCAATACTTGTCGCCATTTACTCTGTAACTCAGACCTTAGCACTTCCGGTTAAACTTGCAATGTCACTCCAAAATATATTATGTTATTTACATTGACTGGGTTCACTACGTTAACAGAACAGACAGGTAATAATTTTATCAATCCGATTCAATGCGGGATGTGAATTAGATCCCTGTTGGGCCAAGGGGTCACCTGGATTACGCAATCAACGCAAAGCTGAAAACCCACCTCGTCAGTTATGCAACGTCAGCTAAATACACATAATTAACTAAGCGTTCTAATGACACATTGAGTAGTTCACGCAGTTAGACTTACGTTTTTTGCCAAGGGTGGCAGTAGGCCATCTCATCAAAAATATTCATCCCATAGCCTGTGACAAATTACAGTGATTCTCAATTTGCCATTGCCTTACCAACAAATTATCACCGAGTCAGTGAGTATATTTGGCATGTTATTCCATAGGTGGAGTTTAATTATTCGACCTACCGGTGAAAAGTTTTTTGCATACACACTCATTAATCACAATGACTGCTTGTGTGGTTTCAACATAGTGTTATCGACAACATCGTGAAAAGTTGTGTTGCTGGTGTCTTTTGTCATGATTGTTTGTGTATTGGACCAATGCTTCTTTGTTCATATTTCGAGGTGATTATTTTCTAACAGGTTATATAAGGAAGACTAACATGAGTAATAATTCAAGGCAAACACTATGCAGAATACTTCTATTATGCTGATCTGCAGTCAGTGCGCTGACTTCCAGGACCGCAAAATGATGTCTGATCAAAATGCAATTTTTAAACATAAACTTTATATAGTTTGTGCTGTTAAGGGGTTTAACTGGTCTAACTTGATCAAACAGTGTTCGATTGGGAAAATTTGAGGTTATGTTTTGAATCAAGTCATATTCAACATTTGTTTGCATTTGTGCGGTTGAGAGTGAAATTCACTGCAGTAACTGGAATATATTATGTTCGAGTCGAAATATGAACTATACACCGTTTGGTGTGTGTGAGAATCATTCCAAGGTTAGTGATAAGTAGTAGAGCGTGTGTGATGGTTTTCACAAACCCCAGCTGAGTCCAAGTTAGCCGCGATGACCACAGTCACAAAATTCACCTCAACTAGCTAGACTGCAAAGTCACAATGAAAGATCGGGCCCCTTAACAAAAGTTTGTGCCTCCCATTGTTGACAAAACAATTAAGGAACGAGATCATTACGTAAACATTTGTTGATGCGGCAGAAAGAGTAATCTATCTGGAGAAAAATTGTACGTTTGGATTGAACTAAGGGGGGTTAGATTATTTCGAATAAAGTAATTGAATGAATAAATAACGTAATCTAAATCCCTGAAATTCAGTCAAACCATACACACTGCTCAGTTGGTTTGATGAAGTCCGTGACTTCAACCTAACTTAGAAGTTCGTGATCAAGGGATTGTCAGTGGGAGTTAACAGGACCGCCACTGTGTCTACAATCAAGACGATCAGGTAATTTGTTCACTGTCCACGCAAGGTTGTGGTTGAGCGTTTCGATATGGTTGATGATCGTGTATGCCTAGTGTGAAGTTACCGGAATTGTAGTTAACACGCCAGTCTCACAAACACGAAGGTGGAAGTGAAAATTCTGGCTCGGATAAAGAAACGCACTATTGATTAGCTCTTATAAGAACAAAGCTCGAGTCTGGTGTTTTCCTTCTAAATGGGCAGGCCGAAAGGGTTAACTGAATGTACGACTTGTGATCCATTGTGGATGATGTTCAATTAAAAAGTATATGGTCAACCTTTCAAAATATGTCGGTGTGGTCTTTTTTTGTACGTCTTTGCTCATAATAGAAAATATTTACGGTTGTAAGCTTATCGTGGTTTGCGATGTTTTTTTCTGGTTATTGTGGGCACCCTTAGAAAAATGGGATTTATCAAACTGTTAATTCAGTTCTTAGAAAACGTTCCGGACGTATGACACCCTAAATGACATTTTTCCTCTTTGGCATCAAATATGTGCATCTTCTGTATTTACGAATCGGCCAGTTGTGTCAGAGTCTGCAATATACTTCATCCAATTAAAGGTGGAGGTTATCCGCTTTTTTCATTGTCACAAAACTAGCTTTCCAATCAAGCACTTTAACTTTCTGGTGTTACTTGCAACTATCTTCTGATCAAAATTACAATAGAAGTCGAATACAAACATTTTATAAACCATTTCCAAGTTGATTACAATGTAATCAGGTGTTAAAAGCAATGTAATTTTAATACATCAATGTAAACAACAATTTTTGAAAACAATCAATAACTGGGCTGTAATAGATAGCAAGCTACTGATCGCACAGAATCATGCCTAATTATTCAGAACTGATGGGAGTCTTTGAGACCTGCTCGCTCCGGTCAAATCAAACGTTACATTCACTATTAAATGTGGTTGCGCATCGTAAATAAACATACTACTCAGTGGTTTAATTGAAACTCGGAATCCTAGCTTGGCTGAAAAGTACTGGCAATTTGGTTATCGATTAAAGTTTGCAAAACAGGTAACTTGTCTAATGTCGGGACACTCATTCAGCCTTTTCGTTTTTCATCAACAGATTGAGTTGCTCACGTACAGTAGGTAATCACTGAGGCGTTGTTCATCACTGTGGTCTCATAAACGCGTGTAAAGAGCTTTAACTCTTAATGAGTTCCAAGAAGATCAAAACTATTCGTTCATTTAGAAAATTATGGTGTGAATGGCATATTTAAATGTTATTTTAGTTAGTGGCTGGGAGCGATGTTCAAGTTATATCAGAGTTTATAAGAGTTTACAAGGCTTACGAAAAGTTGTCTGGCGGAATTGAATTAGTTGATCACCTGTTTATGCAATAGGTGACTACATGTGATTCCTTAACTCTGTTGTGTGTGATTCCTGTTTTTATTGGGAATTACACCCTTCTGCGAGGCTGGTATCTCGGTTCGCACATACAATACAACTTAATTGCCGTCTGCCTGGTTATGTTTTAAGATTGCCATCGATGTGCTGTTCACTGCCATCTGTTTATGCCATCTCTCCTATGGAACCATTTGCAGCCAGTTGTATGTAAGCTATAAGATGCTAGATTCAGTGATCTAATGTTAAACATGATACTACTCAACGTATAAGATCCATTATGATGTGTCATAAAATAAATTGTGCTTTTGGCAGTTTAGATCCAAAGTTTAAGCCAACTGATTTCTTTTTTGTGTAGATCTTTGTGAAAACACTTCTGAAAGATTGCTGTCTACATAGTACCTGCCACAGTTATTAAAAACTCACTTCCAGGAAGCCGTTTACTGGAATAAAAAAGTACAATTACTTATCCGCTGCATTGAGTCGCTAAATTTATTTTACATTCGAGCGGGATGAACAATATCTGATAATCAATTTTTGTACTAAAATACGCAGGCGTCATTTGAAATTAACGAGGCATATGACAATACAAAAAGTTTGCGGTCTTTAAGTTGTTATAATCTTTCTGGATCAAAATGTTTTTCAATGGTCTTCTTAAGAAAAATGGACAAGATATTCATCTTTGAAGCTCAAACGCTTTTCAATTCACACAACAGGAATTGTTATTTCGTTCGTATTTCTTTTTCTGCTGAAAAAGAAATACGAACGAAATAACAATTCGCTCTGACAAAGTATGAGGCCACCAGCACCCGGAACCCACGTTAAATTCCATCGCGACTTCTTGGTTGACATACGGTCATCACCCATGTTAGCTGGTACTACGCAACAACGCTTTCCGGGTGAAACCTACTCGTAAAGAGATGACGTGTTTGCCTGATATCTTGGTTATTCGGTTTTAAGTGGAACAGTCAATGTCTTGTCAACTTCAAACCTGACATGACAACGAAAATGATAACAAAATTTTGTTTGAATGTTTAATTATTAACACTTGATGGACTGTTCAAAAAATGAACATTTTTCTTACCACAATAAAAGCCAGTTGTACATCTACTTGTTTTTTGTACGCAGCAATTGTAAGTGCATTACATAGATTATTTTTGCTGTAATTCACCTGTGTAGAAGATGTAATAAGTAACTACAGCATTTTTGACAAATGTTTGAGAAACGCTGCTAGAAACTAGTTTGTCGCCTACTTGTCATGTTTGAGAGTTAAATTAATTTACGCAATATATTTTGTTCGTACGTGTTAAATATAGTTGGCAACTTATGAACGTCTGCTAACTTCCGTCTGCTTGAAAACCCACATAAGTTTGTTGATGAGCTTTGCGACTC
Source organism: Paragonimus heterotremus (assembly GCA_013368495.1). Classification (NCBI taxonomy): domain Eukaryota; kingdom Metazoa; phylum Platyhelminthes; class Trematoda; order Plagiorchiida; family Troglotrematidae; genus Paragonimus; species Paragonimus heterotremus. The sequence continues at coordinate 9,534 of LUCH01003049.1, read as the reverse complement.
TTTTACGTCAAAACGAAAACAGCAAACCTCGTCAGACTTTGAAGGTAATAAATTCTTTTTGGATTTGATGAACCCTATCTAAGGTGGCTGAAATAACTGAAAGCTAGACCTAGTACCGAGGAAAGAGATAAATCACGTATAGGGGTTACGTTGTCCTATCGCTGGATCAACAAATGAGTTACAATGATTGACAGCTTAAGACCCTGGTACTACATGAATTAGGTTGTTTTCAGATGTGAACAGCCTTCGAAAGATCTGTGATTCTAGTTTCATTCAGACTGAAAGATATGTTCCCGGAAGATGTTTACTGAAACCTTTAGTCACATATTTCAACGCTGTTTAACTAATCCGTTTCACTATTTACTGAAACATCACCTTATAATAAAACTGTAGTATACAATAGTTGTGGTTTAAACCGTCTGTCTTTCCTTGCAGAGGAGAATATACAAAATAACTTGAAGTTTAATTGTGTGACATCTCTACGCAATCGTAGTGATAAATGTTCAAATTTCTGTGGGAAAAACTTTGAAACAGCCAATCTATAATTATCTCTAACTCCAACAAATCGGGTCTAGGCTCATTGGAATGTTGGCATTTTCCGGTGTCGTTCAAATTGGTCTGTGATTGGTGGAATCTTAGATCAATAAGTACTTGTAAGATGAGGACAAGTAGCCAGTTTGCTGAAAGTATAATACACACATTCGCATCTTTTTCAGAATATGTGCCATGAGTTATTTTCTTTCGCAGGTGTATCAGAAGTAACTCAAAGGTCACTAGTATTTAAAAAATACTTTCGATGACAACACTATCGTACTTAAAACTATGACGTAATGATTAAGTTGCCCCTTGTACTGGCTAACATTACCTTTGAAGGTAACTGAATTGTTTCACCCATAATTAGCTTTGAAGACTTTATAATTCTGAATAGACCTAATTGCGCATTTCAGCCGAATTCGAATCAGTAACAGAAGTAGCATGATCCATCTATATAGGCTGTTTCACTTGTTGATCCAAATTCAACCGAATTTCACTTTTTTCACAGTTAGATTTCCTGTGAATTGACTGAATAACTTAAAACATATAACTGTCAATTTTGTTAACTCTGCTAAAATGTCTTACAAGCACATCAATGCAACATCAATGGAATATTGCTATTCGCGTTAAGCACGACTATTCTGAAGATAAGCTCAGTGTTTCAGCCTCTATGTAAAGCCATTAAATGAAATTATTTTAACTGACTGAAGATCGAACAGTCAAACGATTTTCAAGAATTTTAAGTCTTGCGTGATTTGTTTTTTTTTATAAAAAACATCCTGTGTAGTGTAATGGGTAAGTTGAACGTTTGTACTTCCACTTTCAAGCAAATTAAACAAAGTTGTCACAAGTTTCAGCGGTGAACTTTCTGTCAACATTCAGTCTGCCAGTTTTAAAATAGGGTAACATTAACGGCTTATGGTTATTAAATGGAAAAGTGTCAATCACAAGTGCGCTCAACTTTAGTATTCCCACGTACTTTTCTAGCCAGTCCCTCCTAAACAGAAGCGCCGAACTCGTTTTTTTCTTTGCTAGTAGTCGTCAGCAATGTTGGAATGAGATCGAATGAAAAGCCCATGGGAGTGCGAATTTTTTGGTCAATTGTGGGTGATGCCATACTCCTAGTGAGTTAGGTAACCTGTTGAAGACAAGGTGGTTGCGGTTACTTTTCCCTACCCAAAAATTTACTACTATAATGAATATGCTTTGCTTGGAAGCTGATTGTCCTAATCCATTCTATCCAATAATTGAAAAAAGAGGTATAAGTGCTTCATTCTGTTTGCTTCAAGTAACCCTTGCCATAATTTTGCTCTCTTGAAACAAGTAGTCTTGAATAGAACTACAGCTCGATCTGCGGAAGGAAAAGACATACGTTGTTATTGTGGTGCAGTTGATGGTACACGAGTTGTAGGTTATTTGCATGTAAACCTTTGATGCCGTATAATCATAAAAAAACAATGCAAAACAAATAGTAAAAACATAAAACCCACCGTGAAAGGAATTTCAGGTTGTCACAAAAGAAACCTTTAATAGAAAAGTAAACTATGATTTATAGTCGGTCAAATTGTCGAGAAAATGTATCCTCTCGCCGAAACTTATACTATTGAGGGATACAAGAGTAGCATATGTGTTTCTCATCGGTTGTCTGATGTGAGAAGATCAGTGGCGTTGTTGGGATCGCCTTGGCCATCATGTGTACGTATAGTTAGATGTATGAAAATGGATTCCTATTTACTGTGCTTGTGAATTACAAACCTTTGTTGTTTCAACAATTTATTCCACAATGGACACCGTAAAGTGGTTGGAGTGGCTTCCCTGATCCATCATCACATACGAAGACGGAGAGATAGGTGCTCAACTATGGCGTCATCAGTTGGTGACATTATTGTTTCCCTGTCGGTGTTTACTGTAGTCAGCTGATAAGGTTGTTAGAACTGCCTGATGCACAAATTCATCAGAAAGATTGACAGCAGTCCAACTAACTGACTTGTGTCTACAGTCCTACCAGTGTCATCTTTAATGGTCTGAGGATTATCCGGCAAAACTAGGGGAAGGAAGCCATCACATTCTATGATATCTGTCTGAACGCATAATGACGGCTAAATTACGTGACGGAAATCTTGCACTGATCCTTCTGTACGGGTGACACGTAGTCGTGCCTATGTTAACACACTCGGAATTTGTGTTAAGTAGAAAGACAACTGTGATTGAAATTGGGCACCGAGATACGTCCAGTTTTTGGTAATCGCTCTACCGCCGTTTTGGCTGAAGTATGTCCAGTAGGGACGGTCAAAGACCAGCATTTAACTGTTAACTGTAGTTACATGATATGTAAAATCGTGAATAATGAAAGAAGCTCGAAGTACCAAAGTGCACATGGCCATAGCGCTTGGTAATGAAGTGTAAGCCTGCTCGGACTAGTGGTGGCGTGCTCGATGATCTTACTGTGCCGGTAAGATATGCATCGGTAAGTCAGAGTCGTACGTCTCTATACATACATGATCTTACTAAAGGAGTGCCAGCTGGTTTGGCAGTGTCACACTTATATGGGTGGGGCAGCGAGTGAAATTGTTCAATTACAAGGCTTCTGAGAGATTCCGTCCATTGGGCTGAGGAGGTATGCCGACTGTTTTGCACAAAACGTACAAATCATGCACTACAAAGGAGATGGGAACCAACTTAAGTGATGGATTCAGGCACTTCAACAAATCGTTCTTTTTCGCAAAGTAATCAACTTTATCATACTGAGAGTAGTTGATAGGTGGATGTAGTCCACTTCGGGGCTAAAAAATACACCAGTTATAATGTTTATTTCACAGTTACTGTGCCGTTATTTTGTTAAAAATGAGGGATGTAGCAGAAGTGCCAAAAGTCTCTTGATACGTGTTTTCGAGGTTCCCATTGT